>CABHPQ010134033.1:0-26321 GCA_902168405.1 Peromyscus aztecus
CCATTTCTTTTAGATTTTCCAGTTTTGTGGAATAGAGGTTTTTGAAGTATGACCTGATGATTCTCTGGATTTCCTCAATGTCTGTTGTTATGTCCCCCTTTTCATTTCTGATTTTGTTAATCTGGATGCTCTCTCTCTGTCTTTTGTTTAGTTTGGATAAGGGCTTGTCTATCTTGTTGATTTTCTCGAAGAACCAACTCTTTGTTTCATTGATTTTTTGTGTTGTTCTCTTTGTTTCTATTTTATTGATTTCAGCTCTCACTTTGATTATTTCCTGGCGTCTATTCTTCCTGGGAGACTTTGCTTCTTCTTGTTCTAGAGCTTTCAGAGATCAACGAAAATGAAGACACCACGTACCCAAACTTATGGGACACTATGAAAGCAGTGCTAAGAGGGAAATTCATAGTGACTTAACTGCACACCTGAAAGCTCTAGATTTAGGAAATTTTTTATGTATCACTTCCAATGGTTGTTGTACAAAACATTGGCACATGGTTGGGCTATTCAACATTCCCTGTGGGAGGACCCACCATTCAAATCTCTTAACCAGTTGAGAATTATTGTAAATAGGCACTCTGAATGCAAATCTTTCTCTGTCTTTTTCTTGTAAAGGTATTGAAAATAAACAGTCTTAAATCAATAACTATGAGAGGTCATCCTTTTGGTAACAGAGTAGGCAAAGGAATTCCAGATTGTAGAGAGCCCATTGGCTGAATTACTTGGTTAATTGCTCCAAGTTCTGTTACATTCTCCATTTACCAGATTTCTTTTTAATTACAAATACAGGAGAATTCCAAGGGCTGGCTGATTCTTCAATTTGCTGAGCATTTAACTGTTCTTCTACCAGCTCTTCTAAAGCCTGGAGTTTCTCTGTTGTTAAAGGCCATTCCTGAACCCATACAGGCTTATCTGTTAACTATTTTAAAGATATAGCTGTTGGTGTCTCTGGAAGATCATCAGTTGTTTTGCCCAGTTCTTGTTTATTATGGATGGCTGGTGACCACTCATTAGAATAAAACCTTCTAATATTTCTCTCAGAAACATGTGCTAGTTTATGATTTGTTTCAGAGTTTGGAGGGATATTAATCTGAGTATTCCATTGTTGCAACAGGTCTTGACTCCACAGGTTCATAGCTATGTTAGCCACATATGGTTTTAATTTTCCTCTCTGTCCTTCTGGACCTATACATTTGAGCCATCTTGAACTCTGTTTCATTGAGATAATGTTCCAATGCCTAACAGTTGAATGTTTACCTCCTGAAGAGGCCAAGTTGGATGCCAATATTCTGGCAATTATGGTCACTTCAATCACCTGTGTCTACCATAGCAAACAACAAAACACCATTTATTTTTATTGTTAATTTTTGTCTTAGTTCATTTATAGAGGTTTGCCTAAGATTTTTCTCTATGTTTTCTCCTGAATTTTCTGTTCTCTCTGTCTTAGCTGTTTCATCACCCTGAGTAGCCTGGTTTATTCCAATAGACCTTTGGTTATTTAATTGCTCTGAGTAGGGGTTTCCTCTACAACTGCAGGAAAGGTCTGAACTGGATTTGTTGTGGGGGGCCTGCCTGAGGCCCCCTGGGAGTTTCCTGAAGACCTAGGCAAAGTGTTACCTTGCCTGTTCCTTGTTGATCTACATTTGTTGGTCCAGTGTTTTCCCTTACCACACCTTCTGCATACTCCAGAAGGAAGGGGCATTCTGTTGCCATTGTTCCTTGAAGAAACATTGTTCTAGGAATGCCCTGTTTACAGTCCCTTTTCTAATGTCCTTGCTTTCCATATCTAAAACATCTAACATTTCTCAAACCTTTTGAAATTGCTTCTCGTACCCACATATCATCATGGTCATGAGCCTCAACGTTAACCATGTCTCTAATCCAATCTTTCAAGGGTGCAGATCTTGCCTTTAATGGCCTGATTATTCTTTTGCATGCTGCATTCATGTCCTCAAATGCCAAAGACTCAATTATTATCTGACTAGCTTCTGAATTGGGGACCATTCTCTTTACTGCTGAAGTCAGTCTTTGTAAGAAATCTGTGAAAGATTCTTTTGGGCCCTGTATAACCTTTGAAAATGACTCAATTTTCTCTCCTTGTTCCTCAACTCTGTCCCATGCATTCAAGGCTGCCATTCAACATATAATTAAGGTTTGGATATCATATAAACATTGTGTTTGTACTGAAGCATATTGGCCTTCTCCAACAAGCTAATTCTGGAAGACTTGTTGTATTCCTTTATCCCTCTATTGTTTTTCTATGTTTTTAGCCTCCTCTTTGAACCACATTTGCCACTGCAGCTGTGCTCCAGGTTCCAGAACAGCATGTACCAGCTCTCACAAGTCTTGTGGTATTATAAGTTGAACAGGAGTTTAACATTTGCTTTATATATGGGGAATGCATGCCATAAGATACTATTGCCTCCTTAAACCTACGTAAATCTAACATTTCAACTGGAGTCTAAACATTTTGTGCATTCACTTGATCAGGTAGCTGCTGTGCGGTTACTGGGTAAATTAAGGGTGATTGTGTGAAAACAGGCTTTCTTTCTGTAACCTTATAATCCAATCCTGAAACAATTTCACTGTTAATTTCTTCTGTCTGAATCTGAATTTCTCTATAATTCATTTTAACAGGTTTAACAGGTATCTCTAAAGCTTTTATCCTGGCACTTAAATTGACTATCTTTTTAAATAGTAAAATAAAGATAAGGAAAGTAATAATGTGCATAATCCCATCAACATTAATCTCATATAGTTGTTCCATTTCAGACTGCCTAAAATTTTATCAAACAGAGACCGATCTTCTTCTAATGTACACATAAAACCCATTTTTTTTAATGTGGAAAAAAATTTCTCTTTTAAATAGTTTCCTTTAAAATATCTGATATCTTAATTGACTTACCAAGTCTGTGTAGAACAGTAGAAATCTGAGGGAATTTCAGAACAGCTACCTAGTGTCTGAGATGTGAATCCAGAGAGAGAGAGAGAGAGAGAGAGAGAGAGAGAGAGAGAGAGCAAGTAGGCTAGAAAGTGTAGTCATGAGTACTGGCTAAAAGCTTAAATCCAGTCACGTGTTCCCACTTGAGCTGAGTCAAAGCTCCGGCTTCTTTAAGCTCTGACCACGTGCGTTGGTGTTTCTGTGTAGCTGTTGAGTGTAGCTGCCCATTAGCTCCAGCAGGCCTGAGTTGTTCATAGCACCAGCTGCAGGTAACCGCTTTTGGCTACAGTCAGTCAGGCCTGGGGCCTAGGCCAAACTAGGCCTGAGCTAGGGAGCCTGGGCTCCAAGGCAAGAAACCAGGCCCACTACCAAACCAAGCCAAGAGGTTTTTAATGAATTCTTGCCACGTTGGGTGTCAAATGTAGATGTAACCATCTTATTAAAATAGAAACACAGAGCCAAATGCAGAGTCAGAATCCCAAGAGGTCATAGCAATAACTAAGAGCTAAAAACCCTTTCTTACCCTTCATGGCCACTGCTGTCCTTCCCCTCAAAAAGAGACCTACTTCCTGTGTGTCTGTCTTTTTATTGACTTTCTGTTCTGCCTTCTCATTGGTTGTAAACCCAACCACATGACCTCTTCATCACTGCCTGTCTATGCAGACCTCCGGATCTTCTATGGTTGGTATTGAGATTAGAGGTGTGTGTCTCCATGCTGGCTGTATCCTTGAACACACAGAGATCTGCACAGCTCTGCCTCTCAAGTGCTGGGATTAAAGGTGTGTGCCACTACCACCCGGCTTCTGCTATGGCTTTTTTATCAGCTCTGACCCCTAGGCAACTTTATTTATTAACATACAAATAAAATCATATTTCAGTACAAATAAAATATCACCATACACAAATCATGACATGGAGACTTATTATTAATTATGAAAGCTCAGCTGATAGCTTAGGGTTGTTTCTAACTGTCTGTTATAACTTAATTTAACACATATTTTTTGTTAATTTCCATTCTACCATGTGGTTTTGACCACTATGCCATTTTATGTGTGACTCATTCTGAGTCAAGCTTGTTTCTCCACCCTTCTTTCCAGCATTCCCTCTGACCCAAAAATATTGCCTAACTATTGATCATTTAGCTTTTTATTAAACCAGTCACAGTAACATATCTTCACATAGTGTAAAGAATATTTCACAACAATATAGTTAGGTCAGGACTCAAACTCAGCCTTATATATTTTCATTGTACCTTCCTGATTAGAATAGTCCAGATAGGTTTATAAAGTATATAGTGATATAGGAATGCTAAAAATTGGGCCAAACTTGCAACACAGGTGCTGTATAATCTACTTAGTCATTCATAATTTATTGTATTCTTTTATAAAGATTAATATTTATTTTTTTATTTATGCCTATGTTGTGTCACATGCATGAAGGTACCCATTACAGAGAGAAGAATGAGTTCCCTTGGAATTGGAATTACGGCTTTTTTGAGCTGCCTGACATGAGTACTAAGAACTAAGTGAGTCCTCTGGAGGAACAGCAAGCTCTCTTAACTTCTAAACTACCTCCATAGCCTCAATTTATTTCATTAATTATGACAGAAAGAAGTGATTTTTGCTAGTAAAATTCAAAGAAATTCAGAGTCATGGCAAACAGTGTTGTGTGGATGCATGCGTATGTGTGTTTGTGTGTGTGTGTGTGTTATAAATGATAATAAAAGAAGTGACATTTCAATTACTTTATTTATAAGTAATGAGGTCAGCTAAAGTTAAATTCAAATTAACTAGAGTTTCCATGGTATCCTTCTACAATAAATTCTATGTGTATTATTGGAATGAAAATGTTTAGGCATTACAGACTCCTCTCCATCTTGGAAGCAGGGAGGGACATATTTGTGGTATGATGTAATACAATGTGGTTAACAATGTATCTTTGTATATTATGTGCTACTCTGATTGGATAAATACATGAAATTGAGAAATTCATAATGGAAAGAATTGTATTCTTAAGGTTGTAGAAACTGGTAAGTCTAAGATTTTGGTGGGAGGAAAGAAGGAGGCAAGAAAGGAAAGAAGGGGGAAGGGAAGGCAATTGAGGGCTACGGATAGGAGAAGACAAAGAGGTGGAGGGTAATCTCACAAAATTTTCTTTTTATAATGAACTCACTTTCTGAACAATTGTATTAATCAACAGAGATGATGGTGTCTCCATAATCACACCACCTGTGACTGAAACTCATCCCTAAAATGGTCACATTGGTGATTGTTTCTGAAGCACTAAAAACACATCAAGTCTTTTCAAAAGGCCTTCAGCTGTGGAAGTCACCACATTTACCACAAAATGTACCACATGCCTGTGCCCATCCCTGGGGTAAAACCAATGGGAATGGTTCTCTTGGTGACTGTTGATAACCTCAGCTGTTAGCTTGGAACTCTCCTTTCATTCTTGCATCACCTTTAGTTGACACTGCTAATGTTGTGCCTAGTGGTAATTCTGAATGTAAGAAAAGTGTGTGTCACAAATAGCAGCAAATTTATAGGATGCTTCCTTTTACTAACTACAGCTCTGAGAGTTTAAGAAATTAAAAATTGTTAGTACTACTTTCATTGTAGCTTAAAGTGGTCCACTTACAAAAACTAAGCATTTTTAAATTTTTAATTTGTTTTTAATACACATTTTACTAGATTTTTTTGTATTTGGTATATTATAAACTCTGTTTCCTCCTTATGTCTTCTACTGGTTGATATATCATTGTGTTGGATGGCTTGTAATTATTTGAGCAATTGAAAGAGAATGAAGAAAAAAAATTTTGGCCTTCTAAATGAGAAAGAATATGTACTAACATCTCCTAATGGTTAATAAATATATCTTTATGAATTACCATATTTTCCTGCCTAAACCTATGAGCTTTAACTTGTAATTTGATTGCTGTTATGTTGCAATCCAACTAATAAATCTTATACTTGATCTTAGTAATTTTCAATAAAATGATCACTTCATGGCAATTCATATTTTAAATAATAAAGGATTACATTTAATAATCATCTTTCCTTCTTGGATGTAATTACTACATTCTTATAATTTGTCTTTCATTTTGAGCCTACTTTGAATTTTAGGATCAACTTTTGGCATCCAGTTAATTAAGAACCAGAGATGCAGCTTATGTGATTTTTCAACAGGAAAAGAGCTCTCTGGTGTGCTGAAATTTTTCTCCTGTTGTTTATACTTATTTTTAGAAAAGGAATCCTGCCAGCATTCTGACCACAATATGTAGGTAACAACCTTTTGGGATGGCTGGAGGGAAAGTAAATTGATGACAGCCACCATAATCAATAGTGTGGGAGTTGGTAATGTGACATGAATTATTAAGTTTTATAATTTTTCATCAGAAAAATGTCTGTGATTGAACAAACAAATGTTTTCATTGCTTCCTGTCAATCATCTCTAACCATATATTACTGGGTGGTATTTAGAGAGAGATGACATCAAGAAGAACAATTACAAACTCTGTGACTCTGTAATATAACACAGCAATACTTTGAAAGATCAGATTTCTAGGGAAAACCTAACCCTTTGGGCTTCACAGAAAAGCCTATTATCTGTAAGCGACACTGGGTAGTATTTAATAAGTAGGATGATAGCTGGGCAAACACCTTTCTAAGAAGGAAAGCAGACTCCTGTGAAAAATGTGAACTCACAGTGTGCTCAACTATGGAGGACAAACTCCCACCAAGACCAAAGCTTGCTTATGATGAGGAGCAAGGTGGTGATATACTATACATTCCTTCTTCCCTGACACCTTTTTATGACCAGGGAATGAAGCTAAGTACAAAACATGATAAGGAAGTGCAAGAGAATATTTTTTTTTTTGAGAAGGCTTTACTCTCACCTCTTTCTGGGTACAAGAAAAAATAAGCATGGTCAAAAGCTGAGGTCATGATGTGGTAAGGATGCTAAAATCTTCAGGGTTTTGCAAACATGAGATTTCCTATGTATTTCTTCAATATATCAACAGAAAACTTAATTTTGAGTTATGATGGTGCGAACCACAAACATAGTGAATAAGTCAAATCCAGTCTTGTCTTTTGAGAAATAAAGGGAGAATATGTTCTAAAGTAAATGTGACTAGCAAAGACATTTGGATTATCTTAAACCAATAATATAAACATAACAAAGAGCAAAAACTTACAGAAGACAGTTTATTTTTAATGTTACAAATCAAAATGTTTGAGTAAGATCTCCTTTTCCTCCCACAGGTTAGTAGGTTAGTATGAAAGAAAAAGTAGGAGAAAATTATTTGTCTGGTCTACTGGTCTCATGTGTTAGCTATGGAAACATTGGTAAAAATGAAAACCAAATAATAATAATAATAATAATAATAATAATAATAATAATAATAGAAGGGAATGTATTACCATTAAAGCAACCTTTAGGGTGTCCAAAAAGAAAAGATGGCCAACCTGACTATTTGTTTTAGGGGCTGTGGTAGTGTAGAACAGGAAGAGATTGTCTTAGACAGGAGGACCTACCAGCAAACTATGAGATTTTAGTCTTGAGGGGACAGAATGCATAGTCTCTCTCCATTTTCTTGGCTAAACTGTACTGAAGAATCTTATGAGGAGGCAGGGATGTAGTAATGCTCAAACAAGCCAACCTCAGCTCTATCTGGGGAATTTAGATACACTACAGTTTTGAAAAACAGACCAAGTACCCAGGTGATGTTGTTGACATTCAATTAAGACCAGCTTTCTAGAATAGGTTTTATTTGAAGTCCTATTGCTTTCAGACCTATGTGGTTTTTGCCTACCTCTAGAGCATAAAGATTTACCCCCAATATTTCTTATAGTATTGTAACAATATACACAATTCAATACAGCTATGGTGTATTAGTGTCTTAGTTTGTGTTTCTGTTGCTGTAATAACATTTCCAAAACAACTTGGGGAGGAAAGGATTTATTTGGGTTACACTTCCATATCACTGTTCATCATCATAACAAGTCAGGACAGGAACTCAAACAGGGCAGGACCCTAGAGGCAGGAGCTGATGTGGAGGCCATGGGGGAATGCTGCTTACTAGGTTATCCTCTATTGCTTTCTCAGTCTTTCTTATAAATCCTAGGACTATCAGTTGTGGGGTGGCCCCATCCACAACGGGCTGGGCTCTCCCCTGTTAATTACTAACTAAAAAAATGCCTCACAGGTTTGCCTACAACCTGACTCCATAGAGGCAATTTTTAAATTGAAGATCCTTTCTCTCAGATGACTTTAGCTTGTGTGAATTTAATGTAAAACTAACCAGGTTGGTTAATTTTTAAGTACAATGTTGTGTTTATGTAAAAGTTAATGTACTATATTCAAGATCACGGATGTCTACTCAAACACCACTGTTTAGTGTAGCACAAATCTTAAAAAGTCTTATTAATGAAAACAAACTGAAAGCAAGGTATTGGGGTAAATGCTGAATGATCAGAGAAACAAAACAAGCCAGATTAAACCTCGCCTTGCCAATTCCTCAGATGATCTTGTTTCCTCAGACTGAAAGCTTCTGAATCCTCATCCAAATGGATCTCATCTGAACTGTTGCTAAAAGCTAAAAGCTTTAAAAGGCTCTAGTTCCTGGTCCTCACACCTGATATACTTTTCTGCTTCCTGCCGTCACTTCCTGGGATTAAAGGCATGGGGTCACCATGCCTGGCTGTTTCCAGTGAGGCTTTGAACTCAGAGATCCAGACCAATATCTGCCTCTGCAATGCTAGGATTAAAGGCATGTGCTACCGCTGCCTAAACCTATGTTTAATATAGTGGCTGTTCTTTTCTCTGACCCCAGATAAGTTTATTGGGGTGCACAATATATAAACCACAGTTTGTTCAAAAGATAATGCGTTCTTTATTGAATTGCATATCCATCTTTATCAATAATCAGCTGAACACATGTGTGTGAACGCATTTCATATTCTTCCATTCTGTTTATTCTTTTCTGTTATTTATACATAGCTCTGCAATTATGGATAACACCCTATCTTGACTCTGGTAACTGTAGTGGGAAGTCATTCCAGCTTTGATCTGGAAGTTCCAACCCCCATTGAGGCTTCAGCAACTGTCATGCCTACAAGGTGGGGCCAAGGGAGGAGCCTGGAGACCCGAGAGCGGGATGGACCAGCTTGCTCTCTCTCTTCCTGCTTGGACTGTGGACATGAGAGGTAGACCGAGGAGAGTTCTCCAGAGAGCACCGCGGGACTGCGCTGCATCTTTTACAGAACCCGCCACCTACATATCCCTTCATTTGTAAGTTACGCCATTAAATAAATCTCCTTTTAACTACGTGGAGTGGCCTTAATAATTTCACCAATATCTGGCACTCACATGGGGCAAATTCCAAAGGCCTGGGTGGCTCCTGCCCTCAGCTTCCTCCCTAGCTGGCGGGCGCTTGAAGCTGCAGGTTATGGCATACAGAGTTCAGTAAAACCAGGAAAAACCTACACAGTTCCATTCATGAAAAGGAGCTAAACCCGTGGCAGTTCTGTGGCAAGTTTAACCCCAGACCAGCAAAATCACTGTGAGTGGGGCGTTCCGCCTCCTCCCTGAGTGCCGGCTCCCAGCTCCGCTCTAGCTCCAGGTGTAAGGGTTTGGTCTTTAATTACGTCATCAGCCTTCGCCGGTGTCCCAGCCTAAAAAGTGGGTGGGCGCTCTGTTCCCTCTCTTCTCTTCCTTTCCGCTCCTCTCTCCCTGTGGGCCCCCTGTCTCTCTCCCTCCCCCTCTGTCTCTCTTCCTCTCTCTTTCCCTCCCCCTCTCTCTCCTTCTCTCTCTCTCTTTCTCCCCCTCTCAATAAAGCTCAAAAAGGTAACCATGGCTGTGATTCTTTTACTTAGCACACTCCTCCACCGGCATGGCCACTGCAGGTGGCGACCAGCCGGGGGCAGCACCGTTTAACCAGCGCTGTAGCTTAACCAGCACCGTGAAAGAATATAACTAACAAATGGTGCCGTGACTCGTATACACCACCGAACACCGAGGACCTGCTGACTGCTGCCACTTGCTGCCTCTTTCCCCATCCAGTGAGACCACGAGACCATGAGTGCACGTGCGTCCCTCGCTGCCTCCGCTGGACCCCCCACCGCTACCTCCATGATTCTTCACCACACCACTTTCTCCGATTGGTGAGTCCCCCGGCCATGGCCTTCATGGCTATGGTTGGTCCCTATTGCAAGCCTACATTTTTGCCTCTTCCCCACGTCTGCAGCCTGAGATATTTTTTGCATTGGGACCACCTCGGGTGTGTCCTGGGGCCACGTGAGACTGGCGCGTCTATCCGCTCAATGGAGCGGCACACGCGATCCAGACTCCCGGGGAGTCTTTTTTCTCACGTGGCAGGCACCCGCTTCTGTAGCTGATGAGCTAATTAGTGGCCTGTGCCAGGATCCGCCCATGGTTTCAGGGATGCCTGGGGCCTTGGCTCCGGATCACGTTATTTTTATTTTTATTTTTTATTTTTTCTCTCGGCTACAGCCATGGGACAAGGGGCGGATACGTTGGCAGATAGGGGCGGGCACTAGTAAACCTGGCCGAAAAACAGTGTGGGCACTAGTAAACCTGGCCGAAAAACAGCATCTCGGGAACTTCTGCCAGCGAACAGGCAAATAATAGTTACTTTATCTCCAAGTTCTCCAAGCTTTCTGCTAAAGTTCTAAACCCTTCTCCTTCTCTACTTCAGTGCCTCCATGTGGAACCTTTTCCATCTGACTTCTGCCAGCAGTGGGCGGGCTCAAATGGGCGGGCTTGGGCGGCTTCTATGACTCGCCCTAACTAACCTTAACTCCACCCACTTGTTCTCAAACTGCCTTGTGAAGCACAGACGGGTCTGGAAGCGGCTAATTTCCATACAAATAAGTTTACTGTAGTCAGGATGGCTCCTTAAGCCAAAAATCAGCTTATAGCCTCAGACAAGTCTTCTGAAAGTATCAGTTTATAATCTGCCTACTGACAGATCTTGCAAAAGCTGTCCTTAAGCCATCTTCTTTGGGAAAACACCAAATGGCGGACGACGCCGGTGCAGCGGGAGGGCCCGGAGGACCCGGGGGCCCAGGACTAGGAGGCCGCGGCGGCTTCCGCGGAGGATTCAGCAGCGGCCTTAGGGGCCGCGGTCATGGTCGAGGCCGTGGCTGTGGTTGAGGCCGTGGCCGTGGTTGAGGCCGTGGCCATGGTTGAGGCCGTGGCCGTGGTTGAGGCCGCGGGGCTCGTGGAGGTAAAGCTGAAGACAAGGAGTGGATCCCCGTCACCAAGCTGGGCCACCTGGTTAAGGACATGAAGATCAAGTCCCTGGAGGAGATCTATCTGTTCTCCCTTCCCATTAAGGAATCTGAGTCACGGCACCATTTGTTAGTTATATTTTTTCACGGCGCTGGATAAGCTATGGCGCTGCCTCCCTGGCTGGTCGCTGCCTGTGGTGGCCATGCCGGTGGAGGAGCGTGCTAAGTAAAAGAATCACAGCCATGGTTACCTTTTTGAGCTTTATTGGGGGGGGAGAGAGAGAGAAGGAGAGAGAGGGGGAGAGAAAGAGAGAGGAAGAGAGACGGGGGGGAGGGAGAGAGACAGGGGTCCCACCGGGAGAGAGGAGCGGAAAGGAAGAGAAGAGAGGGAACAGAGCACCCACCCACTTTTTAGGCTGGGACACCGGCGAAGGCTGATGATGATTAAAGACCAAATCCTTACACCAGGCTCTGCAGTTTCACCTAGTTAAAATAGACAGGGCATTGTCCCTTGTCCCCGGCAGGGGTTTGGAGCTATTGTTTCTAGAGGCAGAGAGGGACTTAGAGCTGCCTGGAAGTCTCCACCCCTGAAGCTCCAGGGGGTCACTGGAAAAACTCCCGGCTGCCAGTGCTCACTCCTCTGCCAGCCAAGGCATCCAACAGGACTTGCTTTAGTGCTACACCAATGCCTCCTTCTGGCTGAAAAGTCCTACTACACCCCCAGAACCACAGTAAGATTTAGCAAAGCAGTGTCTTATTTCAAGTAAAAGTACTTGATAATTTTATATCTTAAAATTGACAAGCAAATTTTGAGTAATTCTTGTAATAAGGGCAACAACATTACCTCACAAGAATTTAAAAACCTTTTTGTCTATATGATGAATGACATTCTCCTGGAAATATACGACCTTCCTCAGGCATATTTGACCTGTATCATTTTGGCATTCATCGTAATAATTCACACAGTGTTCAAACACTGGTTTAATAATAAGAACAAAGATGAGTCATTATTGGGACTGATACAGGCTTTAAAAGATAGCAATGAAGGCTTAGAGAAAAAGATTCTCTTTCTGGAATCTGCTTTAAAAGATAGCAATGAAGGCTTACAGAAAAAGAATCTCTTTCTGGAATCTGCTTTCAAGGATAGCAATGGAGGCTTACAGAAAAGGAATCTCTTTCTGGATTCTGCTTTCAAAGATAGCAATGGAGGCTTACAGAAAAAGAATCTCCTTCTGGAATCTGCTTTCAAAGATGGCAATGGAGGCTTACAGAAAAAGATTCTCTTTCTGGAATCTGCTTTCAAAGATAGCAATGAAGGCTTACAGAAAAAGATTCTTTCTCTGGAATCTGCTGATCAGGATTTACAAAACAGGCTTGTACCGAAAATTGCTCTTATTGATAATAAATGTGAATATTTAATGGATAGAACACTAACTCTCCAGAAGAAGAAAGATTATCATTAACTAATAAGATAAGGTCCATGGAATCATGTGTTTCTGAGGAACACACAAACTTCTATGAGTCCTTGAGAAATCTGGAGTCCCTTGCAAGAGAGGAGGTTCACTCCCTAGAACAGACCCTAGGTGCTCATTTGCAAGCCCTTGAAGAAACTCTCAGTAAACATGACAAGGGACCTAATAAGCAGAAGGGCAAGACCATAGAGGTTGTAACATCTCCAAATGGCTCTCATATGATGGCTTATCCTGTTTTCATCCGTGAGAAGCCAGCAGATGACACACATCCTGAGCCATATAATACATATACATTACAACCAATTTCAACAAGGGACTTTAAAAATATAAAGGAGGCAGTAGTTATGTATGGGATACACTCCACATACATAAGACAGATGTTAAATTCATGGTCTACCTCACATAAAATCATTCCAGATGACTGGCATCAGTTAATTTCAGCTGTTCTAGAATATAGCCAGCAGTTACAGTGGAAAAGCTGGTTGAGAGAAGAGGCAAAAAATTTAGAACAACAAGGTAAACTTAGAGGTTTTGTGATCTCCCAAGATCAAATACTCGGTGAGGGATATTTCACTGACAGGAATGTACAAGCCACTTATGATGAGCATACAATATCCCTATGCCGTACAGCAGCTCTAAATGCTTGGGAAAAAATTCCAGAATCTGGAAAACCAACTGAGGTATACACAAAGATATTTCAGGGACCACACGAACCCTTCACCAATTTTTTACAAAGGCTGAACACAGCTATAACGAAAGCTGTATCAGATAAAGAATTAAGAAAAGTATTAACTGAGTCCTTGGCATTCGACAATGCTAATGCAGAATGCAGAAGAATATTTACACCATTAAAGATCAGATCAGCTCCTTTGGAAGAATGGATTCAGTATACTAATGGTGTTGAGTCTCTTAACTACAATAATGAGGCTTGGATAGGAGAGACAAATCCCAGAGGTGAAAGAAGGCCCTGTGGTACCTAATGTTTTAAATGTGGTACACCAGGTCATATAAGTAAAAACTGTACGTGGGGTACTCCTAGAAGTAATATTCCTTTTAGGAGTAGCCTAAACAAACGTGGTATGAACATTTCCAGCCACTGTGGAAGAAATTTCTCTCCAGGACAACGGAATAAACCAATGCCTAATGTAAAAACCGATACTGAAATGGACGATAAAACAGCTCTGATAGATGGATCACAGTTTACAAGGAACATTATAAAACAAATATTTTGGCAGATTTCCATAAATGAACAAAGACCAAAGCTTAGAATTCGAATTAATGGCCTGGTTCTGGAGGGCCTGGGAGACACAGGTGCAGATGTGACTATAATTACACCAAAATCGTGGCATCTGAATTGGCCTCTTCAAGAGGTAGATGTCCAACTTTTAGGGATTGGCACCCTATCTCAGATAAAACAGAGTTTGAGATGGGTTGATTGCATAAGGCCAGAAGGACAGAGAGGAAGGCTGAAGCCATACATAGCAAATGTAGCAGTAAATCTTTGGGGCCGAGATCTGTTACAACAGTGGAATACCCAGATTAAAATTCCTACACTCTCAGAAAAGGAATACAGACCAATGCATGTTTCTAGGAATAATATCATAACATGCTATAAAAAACAGTCACCAACCATTCAGGCTGTATACAAACAGAGCACAACTGCTGCTGAACTCTCAGAAGTACCAAGTGCCTTACCTTTAAAATGGCTAACTAATAAACCTGTCTGGGACAATGGCCTTTGACAAAAGAGAAGCTACAAGCTTTAGAACAGCTGGTTCAAGAGCAGTTAAATGCTCAACACATTGAAGAATCTACCAGCCCGTGGAATTCTCCTATATTCGTTACTAAAAAAAGTCTTGTAATTGGAGAATGCTGACAGATCTGAGAGTTATTAATAAAGTAATTCAACCAATGGGCTCCCTATAGACTGGATTGCCCTTGCCCTCTCTGCTACCCAAGGAATGGCCTATAATAGTTATTGACTTAAAAGACTATTTCTTTACCATACCCTTACAAGAAAGTGATAGAGAAAAATTTGCCTTCACAGTACCTAATTATAACAATTCTCAGCCAGTCAAGAGATATCAATGGAAGGCCCTCCCACAGGGAATGTTAAACAGCCCTACTTTGTGCCAATACTTTGTGCAGAAACCATTGGAGATAATTCGTGTAAAGTTTCCACAATCCATAATTTATCACTATATGGATGATATCCTATTAGCAGATCCAAAGTTAGATACATTAGAAAGCATGTTTGAAGAAGTAAAAAAAAGTTTTGCCTTGCTAGGGACTGCAAATTGCTCCTGAAAAAATACAAAGAGGAGATTCTATTAATTACTTAGGATATAAGATAGAGCTACAAGAAATTAGACCCCAAAAGGTACAACTAAGGAGAGATCGATTGAAGACTCTTAATGATTTTCAAAATTTATTAGGAAGCATTTCCAACTTACTGGGTATCATGGGAATACCCAAAAATGGACTACAAAATTTGGCTAATACTCTAGAATGGGACAAAGAATTAAATAGTCCAAGAGAATTATCAGCTGAAGCTGAGAAGGAATTGGCTCTAGTAGAAAACACAATTCGAGAAGCACACGTGGATCGTGTGGATCCAGAACTTAAATGCATTCTTGTCATATTCCCCTCCAGGCACTCCCCCACAGGTATTTTGATGCAGAGGGAAGATATTGTATTGGAATGGGTATTCCTACCATGTAAACCAAATAAGAAATTAAAGACATATAGAAAAGATCTCTGATTTGATTCAAAAAGGTAAATTAAGACTTCACCTGTTGACAGGAATGGACCCAGCAGAAATTGTAGTACCTTTAACTAATGAGGAAATTTTATCACTATGGAAAGATAATGAATACTGGCAGAGAGCGTGCAGTAACTTTTTGGGAGAGATTAACAACCACTATCCCAAAAGCAAGAGAATAAAATTCATAAAGAAGACTGAATGGGTCCTTCCTCATATTGTATGACAAAAGCCAATTTCTGGAGTCCTCACATTCTATACTAATGCAAGTAAATCAGGGAAAGCAGGATATAAATCAGGAGACTTAAGTAAAGTGGTACAAAGTCCATACAGCTCTGTACAAAATGCAGAGCTGTATGCCATTCTTATGGTACTGATGGACTTCACAGAACCCCTCAATATAGTCACTGACTCTCAATATGCAGAGAGAGTTGTTTTACATATTGAAACTGCTGAATTTATTCCTGATAATACAGAATTAACTTCACTATTCATACAATTGCAGGAAATCATCAGAAAAATGGAACATCCTATATATATAACACATATGAGATCCCATACAGGTCTGCTAGGACCTCTAGCACAAGGTAATGATGAGATTGATCCGTTACTAATAGGCAATGTGCTAGAAGCCTCAGAATTTCATAAGAAATACCATGTAAATAGCAAAGGTTTGAAGAAGGATTTCTCCATCACTTGTCAATAGGCTAAGGATATTGTGAAAAAATGTCCTACTTGTTCCATCTATAACCAAACTCCATTACCTGCAGGGAGCAATCCAAAAGGTATACAAAGAAATGAAATCTGGCAGATGTGTTTCATTTTGCAGAATTTGGAAGATTAAAGTATGTACATCATACCATTGACACCTATTCAGGATTTCAATGTGCAACTCCTATGAGTTCTGAAAAGACTGATTTTGTGATTACACACCTATTAGAAGTTATGGCAACCATGGGAATACCTGTACAAATTAAGACTGACAATACCCCAGCATATGTCTCAAATAAAATGAGACAGTTTTTTGCTTATTACAATATAAAGCATGTTAGAGGTATACCACCCAATCCCACAGGCCAAACAGTCATAGAAAGATCCAATCGAACTTTAAAGGATATGATAAATAAACAACAGGTAACAATGACTCCTAGAAATAGATTGCATAATGCTTTATTAACCTTGAATTTTCTCAATGCTGATGAGAAAGGAACAACAGCTGTGGAGGGACATTGGACGACAGACAAAACTCCTGAGCTAAACTAGCTGGTTTATTTCAAGGATGTGCTTCCCTCAGAATGGAAACCTGGATATGCCTTATGTTGGGGAAGGGATTTTGCTTTTGTTTCTTCAGGAGAAGACAAGCTCTGGATACCAACAAAATTAATAAAAATTCGATTTGAACAGGAAAAAACCCTTGATGAGGAGAAGTAAAAGATCATCCACCAATGTGACATCTCTACAAGTTGTAAGAAAAATTAAACAATCAAAGTTTGGGGTAGGGTTCTGTTTTTGTCTTTCCAGGATAATGGAAATACCCATCTTCCAGAAATCATAAGGCCTTGGATATCCGGATGTTTGCAGTAGAAAGAAAGAATCTGTTGGTACCAATCTACACATGGTAAAATCTCACTGTCTAACATCTATCTCTCTATAAATCTAGAAAAGTTGTGGTTCCAATTCAATTAAAAGCCAAGCTGGCTTTGGAGATGGAATTGGCTCACTCCTTCTCTAAACCCAAGCATATTGCTAAAAGAAAAGGTTGAGAGATTCTTCAGAAGAGCACTCTGGTGTGGGACAGAAGGAAACCAATAAAAGGGACCATTGTCTTCAAGATTCTAATTCTCTCCATGTTTACCTTTGATTTCTCGGAATCCTTTCTTACATGCTATGTCCTCTTTAAATTCAAACTTTCCATTTTGATAGCAAATAAGTTTTTCCAATAGCAATCTCCAAAGTCTCCAGAAGGAAGATGGGGCCCCCAAAACAACAACTCTACCCAAGCCAGAATGGTGCCATGGTAATCATCATCATACTACACTTTTTGCCAGAATTTCAGACAATCTTACCCATTACTCTCAGACTTGCTGCAGAACCTACAGTTAGTCTAACTGAGATTTAACTATCAGAGCTTTCTCACAGTACCCAACAGAGATACCATTACGCCCTTAACAGCAGGAAACAATTCTAAGAAAACAATGCCCCTTCTCCCTTAGGTTTCATAATTCTCAGGGTTATGGATGATGGTTATAGGGTTGGGGGTGGAAGAAAATATTAGACTCAGTATTATAAAAAAAAGAAAAAAGATGGAATGGATAGGTATAAGATATTACGGTGGATTATTGTATATACTAGTAAACAAATTTAGTAAAATAGCAGCCTTAGATAATTTGCACTGTAATTTGCACTATTATGGATTCTTATATGTTGATACAAATGTAAACTATTTTTATATTCCTGTTTATGATAATTTGTATATTGATACAAATACAGAACTATATTTGTTATAATGTACATATATTTCTACTATTATTTGAAATATTTGTATATTGATACAAATGTAAATTTATATCTGTCATACTTTATGTATGTTCTACTTCTGTTTAGGATATTCAGTATATTGATATATATTTAAGATTATTGTCTTATTGCATATCACACTATATATTCCTACCTCTGTTATAAATATTTTGTGTATTGTCACAATTTTGAAGTCATTGTTCTTTACCATACATTTGCTTATAGACTGTTTACATTGTTTACATGAAGCCTTAGTCCTTAGGTTATTTAGGTAGATAAGACTTATAGATTTATAATCACCTATGCTTGTCATCTCTATAGTTATGCTAGTTAGGTTATCCAGATTTACAGATACATAGGTCAGATGGACAGGTAATCTTCAAACACTTCATAGACCTAGAGAATATGGCATTTAAATAACTTAGAATTCTGTTGACATGAGACACAATTGCTCCTGGCAGCACCAATTTAATCCCGAGGGAATGTTGGACTTCTAAGACATTTCCATTTGGAAGTTTGTCTTCTTGGCACAAAATGGCCTACTGGGCAAAGAACTGCCCTTGCCTCGACTGCTGACAGTATGAATGCAATGCTGTCCTTTCTGGACAAGCGGGACACAAGGAAAGCGACCACTGTACTCTGCCAAGACAGGGTAAGATGGTCTTTCAGAATTCCTGCTTCTGAAAATGGTCTGTCAGATAGTCTAGGCCTGTAGCCAATTTGAATGCACCAACTATGCTGAGAAACATTAGGTGACTGTCCAGGCTGCCAGCTGTCTCGGTCTACTCTTGCAAGATTCCCAAAAGTTGCTTGCATCCATCTACCATTTCTCAGGTACCATTATATTCCTTCTCAGGTCTTTGATGGAATTGAAGACTAGCAGTTATAGTTACAACTTAGTGTATATATACAACTTATTATATATATAATATCTTAGATAGAACATATTAAGTATTAGATTTAGGTTCTTTAGGATAGGACACCTTTTGGAATGATTTTTGTAACATGCCATTTACCTATGCTCTATACTTCTCTGGATTTTAGTATGTGTTTCTGGTTTGATATTGTTCACATGGGTTGTAGTTCCATCTTATCTAGGTCATTATCCCTCATTATTCCTGGACAATATTTGATAACCATTCCTTTGTATATAGTCTTGTATTAGGTTATAATCTTCTTATTTAGACAAAAAGGGGGAGATGTAGTGGGTAGCCATTCCAGCTTTGATCTGGAAGATCCAACCACCATTGAGGCTTCGGCAACTGTCATGTCTACAAGGCGGGGCCAAGGGAGAAGCCTGGAGACCCAAGAGCCGGATGGCCCAGCTTGCTCTCGCTCTTCCTGCTTGGACCGTGGACATGAGAGGTAGACCGAGGAGAGTTCTCCAGAGAACACTGCCAGACTGCACTGTGTCTTTTACAGAACCCGCCACCTACATATCCCTTCATTTGTAAGTTATGCCATTAAATAAATCTCCTTTTAACTATGTGGAGTGGCCTTAATAATTTCACCAATAGGTGACTCTCTATATTTCCAGCTATTATTTTCTTTAGTTGTTCCTCGGACTATATTTCCCATTTTTTCCCACTTGTGCCTTTCCCCATAAATTTGAAGTACTCAATTCCATTTATATGTACATAATCAGAAGCATTATTTTAAAATACTTTCAAATATTCTTTATTAATTTTTACTTTTTTTGTAGTTTCACTTCTTTATACTTGTTACAGGCTTACTATAGCTAAAGCAGAAAGTTAGGACCAACCAAAAGAGTAGACATATAGAGTATAGTCTGGCAGGCACTGAAATTTAAACCTTGACATTCAGGAATGTTAGACAAAATAATCAGACTGTCAAAATTATTTCTTTGTGGAAACCAAATTTGAATTACTCTTTTTTTTGACTTTATTTATTTTTTAAGTTACACTCATGATATTCATTAATTACACTCATGATATTAATCACATTTGTGGTATTCATAGATTGCATTCACAGTATTCATTCAATTATATATAATATATATATTAATTTTAAATGCTGAATGTCATTTATTTAAGGGGGAGGAGGTCTTAAATACAGGCTTACAGCACAATGGGAGGACCCTGGAGGACAGAAGTTCGCTACTGATGTTTTACAATCTTGCTTCTAATCTGTTAATGCCCATTATTCAGGGTACCAGGCAAGGAACTTCCCTTAAGCATTCAGGAGGGTGGAACCTGGCAGGGAATTAGCATAGGGAGAATATCAAGGTCAAGGTCCGCAAGCAAGGCAACAGTTACCCAAAACGGGGGCTAGGGCCCTATAAGTCCCCCTTTTATTAAAAAATGAGCTTCTGACTTGGGTTGCGTGGGACGTCAGCACGTCACCTTACCCGTCATAGAGACGCCTGCCCAGGCCACACATGTGCTCTATCTGAGGTTGGTGAGTGCCCCCCCCAGGCATTACCCGTCTCTGAATATTCATTATCATACAGGCTCAATCATGTGTGAGCTGCAGAGTTAACTGCTGCTAAAGATCTCAAAGTACCACTGGGCTTGCAATCTGTGTGTTCGATATAGAGAAGACCAAAAGAGGTCCTATCTCACCCATAGCCAGTAGGCTAAAGGCAACTGAGCCATTCCCTTCCTTAATGAGCCATACTGTACATTGGTGTCCTTGTAAGATAGTATCCCAAAAGCAACTGGAACTTGAGTTTACAAATTTATAATTTTCAAAGCCAATCGAGATTTATATAACTACTGAATTAAATTTATCATGCGCAATAGAATGAAAGATTAACTAACTGTGGTAGCTACTTTTGTTGCCAGGGTCTCCATTGAGCTAGCTGTAGTAAGTAATTATGAAATGGTAATCCCAGAAAGAGTAGCAGTGGTGGGCGCCATTGCTATAATGGCAACAGCGGCAGCAGCAATGTCAAATTCTCTTCTGGATTGTGTGGACATCCACTGGCATGGATACAACTCCAGTAACATGTACTGCCAAGGCCCATTTTTCTTGATCCCAGCACGACTTTAGCTGGCAGCTCTTCTGGAGAATCCAATCTTATGGTTACAGTTCCTAGGCTTACATTAATGCTTGCCAAAGCTGGCAATGTTGGGCTCTCAATCTCCATTGACATCAGAAGGATAGATTTTTTCATGAAGACCCTTTAGGTCTCTGTAATGTTGGGCTTCAGCAGCAGCCATAGGGCGTGTTCAGTGCTCAGGAATCCAAAGAAGAACCTCATTGCCCTGAGGAAAGATATAAACAGAACCCCAGGGCCACACCAACACTAGATCAGGTCTCCTACACGTGCTAGTAGAAAGATCCTTCCATCGTTCCAGAGGGTGATTTGCCACAGGAGCTCTCCAGTGCTTGTCTGCATCAGATATTCCAGCAGAATCCACCGATAAACTCCAGTAGACTCCACCGATAAAAAATTTAAAATAGTCTGATTGTTCTTTATTTTATATCTAGAATCCACTTATGAGTGAGTACATACCATGATTGTCTTTCTGGGATTGGGTTACCTCACTCAGGATGATATTTTCTAGTTCCATCCATTTGCCTGCAAATTTCATGCTTTCGTTGTTTTTCTCTGCTGAGTAGTACTTCATTGTGTATATGTACCACATTTTCTTCATCCATTCTTCAGTTGACGGGCATCTAGGTTGTTTCAAGGTTCTGGCTATTACAAATAATGCTTCTATGAATATAGCTGAGCATGTATCTTTGTGGTATGAATCCGCATTCTTTGGGTATATACCCAAGAGTGGTATTGCTGCATCTTGAGATAGTTCAATTCCTAGTTTTCTGAGAAACCGCCATACTGATTTCCACAGTGGTTGTACAACCTCACATTCCCACCAACAGTGGAGGAGTGTTCCCTTTGCTCCACATCCTCTCCACCTTGACTGTCATTGGTGTTTTTGATCGTAGCCATTCTGACAGGTATAAGGTGGCATCTCAGAGTCGTTTTGATTTGCATTTCTCTGATGATTAAGGATGTTGAGCATTTCTTTAAATGTCTTTCAGTCATTTGTAATTCTTGTTTTGTGAATTCTCTGTTTAGCTCTTTAGACCATTTTTTAATTGGATTGTTTAGTATTTTGTTGTCTAGTTTCTTGAGTTCTTTATATACTGTAGAGATCAATCCTCTGTCAGATGTGGGGTTGGTGAAGATCTTTCCCCATTCTGTTGGCTGTCTTTTTGTCTGTGTCTTTCGCCTTGCAAAAGCTTCTCAATTTCGAGAGGTCCCATTTATTAATTGTTGTGCTCAGTGTCTGTGCTGTTGGTGTTTTATTTAGGAAGTGGTCTCCTGTGCCAATGCGTTCAAGAGTATCTCCTACTTTCTTTTCTATTAAGTTTAGTGTAGCTGGATTTATGTTGAGGTCTTTGATCCACTTGGACTTGAGTTTTGTGCATGGTGACAGATATGGATCTATTTGTAATCTTTTACTTATTGACATCCAGTTATGCCAACACCATTTGTTGAAGATACTTTCTTTTTTCCATTGTATAGTTTTGACTTCTTTGTCAAAAACCAGGTGTTCATATGTGCTTGGATTAATGTCAGGGTCTTCAATTCGATTCCATTGGTCCATATGTCGGTTTTTATACCAGTACCAAGCTGTTTTTATTACTATAGCTCTATAGTAGAGTTTGAGGTCAGGGATGGTGATGCCTCCAAAGGTTGCTTTATCGTATAGGATTCTTTTAGCTATCCTGGGTCTTTTGTTTTTCCATATGAAGTTGAGTATTTTTCTTTCCAAGTCTGTGAAGAATTGTGCTGGGATTTTGATAGGGATTGCATTGAATCTGTAGATTGCTTTTGGTAAGATTGCCATTTTTACTATGTTAATCCTACCTATCCATGAGCATGGGAGATCCTTCCATTTTCTGATATCTTCTTCAATTTCTTTCTTTAGAGATTTAAAGTTCTTATCAAAAAGGTCCTTCACTTGTTTAGTTAGTGTTATCCCAAGGTATTTTATATTATTTGTGGCTATTGTAAAGGGTGATGTTTCTCTGACTTCTTTCTCAGCCCTTTTATCATTTGTGTACAGGAGGCCTACTGATTTTTTTTTTGAGTTGATCTTGTATCCTGCCACTTTACCGAAGGAGTTTATCAGCTGTAGGAGTTCCCTGGTAGAGATTTTGGGGTCACTTATGTATACTATCATATCATCTGCAAATAGTGAAAGTTTGACTTCTTCTTTCCCAATTTGTATCCCTTTGATCTCCTTTTGTTGTCTTATTGCTGTAGCTAAGACTTCTAGTACTATATTGAATAACTATGGGGAGAGTGGACAGCCTTGTCTTGTTCCTGAATTTAGTGGTATCATTTGAGTTTCTCTCCATTTAATTTGATGTTTGCTGTTGACTTGCTATAAATTGCCTTTATTATGTTTAGGAATGTTCCTTGTATTCCTGATCTTTCTAAGACCTTTATCATGAAGGGGAGTTGGATTTTGTCAAAGGCTTTTTCAGCATCTAATGAGATGATCATGTGGTTTTTTTCCTTCAGTTTGTTTATATGGTGTATTACATTGACAGATTTTCATATGTTGAACCATCCTTGCATCCCTGGGATGAATCCTACTTGGTTGTGATGGATAATTTCTTTGATGTATTCTTGGATTCGGTTTGCCAATACTTTGTTGAGTATTTTTGCATCCATGTTCATGAGGGAGATTGGTCTGTAGTTCTCTTTCATTGTTGCATCTTTGTGTGGCTTGGGTATCAGGGTAATTGTAGCCTCATAAAAAGAGTTTGGTAGTGTTCCTTCTGTTTCTATTGTGTGGAACAATTTGAAGAGTATTGGTATTAGTTCTTCTTTGAAAGTCTGGTAGAATTCTGCACTGAAACCATCTGGTCCTGGGCTTTTTTTGGTTGGGAGACTTTTGATGACTGTTTCTATTTCTTTAGGGGTTATTGGTCTATTTAAATGGTTTATCTGGTCTTGATTTAACTTTGGTATGTGGTATTTATCCAGAAAATTGTCCATTTCTTTCTGGTTTTCCATTTTTGTAGAGTACAGGTTTTTGAAGTATGATCTGATGATTCTCTGGATTTCCTCGTTGTCTGTTGTTATGTCTCCCTTTTCATTTCTGATTTTGTTAATTTGGGTGCTCTCTCTTTGCTTTTTGGTTAGTTTGACTAGGGGTTTGTCTATCTTGTTGATTTTTTCAAAGAACCAACTCTTTGTTTCATTGATTTTTTTTGTATTGTTCTCTTATTTTCTATTTCATTGATTTCAGCCCTCAATTTGATTATTTCCTGGCATCTATTTCTCCTGGGTGAGTTTGTTTCTTTTTGTTCTAGAGCTGTCAGTTGTGCTGTTAATTCATTGATATGGGATTGCTCCATCTTCTTTATGTGTGCATTTATAGCTATGAATTTTCCTCTTAGCACTGCTTTCATAGTGTCCCATAAGTTTGGGTATGTTGTACTTTCTTTTTCATTGAATTCTAGGAAATCCTTAATTTCTTTCTTTATTTATTCCTTGACCCATTGATGTTTCAGGTGGGCATTATTCAGTTTCCATGAATTTGTAGGCTTTCTATAATTTTTGTTGTTGTTGAAGTCTAACTTTAAGGCATGGTGGTCTGATAAGATACAGGAGGTTATTCTAATTTTTTTGTATCTGTTGAGATTTGTTTTGTGGCCAAGCATGTTGTCAATTTTTGAGAAGGTTCCATGGGGTGCTGAGAAGAAGGTATATTCTTTTGTGTTAGGGTGGAATTTTCTGTAGATATCTATTAAGTCTATTTGAGTCATAACATCTGTTACGTCTTTTATTTCTTTGTTAAGTTTCAGTCTGGTAGATCTGTCTTTTGGTGAGAGTGGTGTGTTGAAATCTCCCACTACTAATGTGTGGGGTTTGATGTGCGTTTTAAGCTTTAGTAATGTTTCTTTTATGAATGTGGGTGCCTTTGTATTTGGGGCATAAATGTTCAGAACTGAGAAGTCATCTTGGTGGATTTTTCCTGTGATAAATATGGAATGTCCATCCTGATCTCTTTCGATTGATTTTAGTTTGACGTCTATTTTATTAGATATTAGGATTGCTACACCAGCTTGTTTCTTAGGTCCATTTGCTTGGAAAGCCTTTTCCCAGCCCTTTACTCTGAGGTAGTGTCTGTCTTTGATGTTAAGGTGTGTTTCTTGTATGCAGCAGATGGATGGATCCTGTTTTCTTATCCATTCTGTTAGTCTGTGTCTTTTTATAGGTGAGTTGAGACCATTGATATTGATGGATATTAATGACCAGTGATTGTTATTTCCTGTTATTTTTTGTGGTCGTGTTATGTTGTCCTTCTTTGGTGTTTGTTGGTGTGGGTTTATCTATTGCCTGAGTTTTCATGGGTGTGTTTAGCTTCTTTGGGTTGGATTTTTCCTTCTAGTACTTTCTGTAGGGCTGGGTTTGTGGATAGGTATTGATTAAATCTGGTTTTATCATGGAATATTTTGTTTACTCCGCCTATGATGATTGAGAGTTTTGCTGAGTATAATAGTCTGGGTTGGCATCCGTGGTCTCTTAGTGTCTGCATAACATTTGTCTAGGACCTTCTAGCTTTCAGAGTCTCTATTGAGAAGTCTGGTGTCATTCTGATGGGTTTGCCTTTATATGTTACTTGGTCTTTCTCCTTTGCAGCTCTTTGTAGATGCAACCAACCGTCTTATTAAATAAGAAACACAGAGCCAATGTAAAGATAAAAGCCCAAGAGGTCAGAGCTAAGAGCCTTACCACCTGCCGCCAGCCAGCTTCTTCCGCCAAGAGACCTCTCCAAAAAAGGAGCTACTTCCTGTGCGTTTGTCTTTAAATAGAGTTCTGTTCTGCCTTCTCATTGATCGTAAACCCAACTACGTGGCTGCCTCATCACGGCCTGTCTGTACAGACCTCCAGGTCTTCTGTGGTTGGTATTGAGATTAAAGGCGTGTGTCTCCAATGCTGGCTGTATTTTTTTTTTTTTTTTTTTTTTTTTTTTTTTTTTTTTTTTTTTTTTTGTTAATAGCTCTGACCCCTAGGCAACTTTATTTATTAACATATAAATAAAATCACATTTCAGCACAAATAAAATACCACTATAGCTCTTAATATTTTTTCTTTGATCTGTATGTTTAATGTTTTGATTATTATGTGGTGAGAGGACTTTCTTTTTGGATCCAGCCTATTTGGTGTTCTGTAAGCTTCTTGTATCTTCATAGGTATTTCTTTCTTTAGGTTAGGAAAGTTTTCTTCTATGATTTTGTTGAACATATTTTCTGTGCCTTTGAGAGTTGGTATTCTTCTCCTTCTTCTATCCCTATTATTCTTAGTTTTGGTCTTTTCATGGTTTCCCAGATTTCTTGGACGTTTTGTGTTACGACTTTTTTGTCTTTAGTGTTTTCTTTGACTGACG
>CABHPQ010134036.1:0-40594 GCA_902168405.1 Peromyscus aztecus
AATTGATATGATGGTAAAAGAAAAGTTTTAAAATGGGTTCTTACCTTCTTTCCTGGGAGGCTGCTTCTATAATTGGTCAAATAACATATCTTACCAGATACTTCAAAAGAGCATTCTTGGTTTTTATTCAGTGCATTTACTTCCATTTCTTTAGTACCAACTTCCTAGAAAGCAATATAAATACTTCAACCAGCAGCTAAACTGTATTCCCATCTCTTGATAACTTAACCCATTGTACTATGACCATAAAAAGTCAAGTGTACTATTGAATACAAAACAAGGAAGTCTCTATAGAAGTCCCCATATTTGTTCATCATGGGACAGTTTCAACAGGATGGTCTTCAACCATTAGTCATCCTTGGTTATAACTATATTATCAATATTGTTGGAGGAAAATATTGACAACTTTTTGGTAAAATTCTGTCTGAAATCTAGTAAGCCTCTCTATTTTTTTTTCTTTTCATCCTAAAATACTATTCCTGACTTGGTGGTGGTGGCTCATGCCTTTAATCCCAGCACTTGGAGCCAGAGGCAAGAGGATCTCTGTGAGTTTGAGGCCAGCCTGGTATACAGAGAGAGTTCCATAATAGTCAGGGGCTGTTACAAGAAGAAACCCTGTCTCTAAAAACAAACAAAACAAAATACTATTCCAGGAATTCAGAAAAAAATGAGGCACTAAGTATTCCCTATTATTTCATATTTTTATTTTATTTATACTTTTTTTTTTTTAAAAAAAACTGTATTATTTATGCCAAGAAACCCATCCAGGAATGATCTCACATCTCTCATATTCTCTAGGACAATCAGAGCTCCAAAGCTTCAAAGTTGCTTTCTCTTTGGGGACCTCTAATGGACAGGCTCTTGTTTAGCTTATGCTGTGGAATGATCTTTCATTAAACTCAATCTGAATATTGATCAACAGAAGATTGTGTATAGGATTTATGACACAAAAGCAGGAAAAGCACATTGAAGACATTGCTACTAGAATTACATCTAGCTGAACTATTCTGTGTAAAAAACTCTGCTGAGTACAAGTCTCCTGATATTTCTATACCTATGTTGGACAATAATCTCTACTCAAAATGTGATCATGTAGAAGGATGTATTTTAAATGTAATTCACAAAATGTACTACCATGTATTCTGAGACAGGTCAATAGAAGTTCCTAGCTTGCCAAAAAAAAAAAAAAGTCTGGATAATAAAAGAAGATGGAGAACCTCTACTTTGAAGCTACAGGAAACGCTATGATGTGCAAATCTCCTTGGGAAGAAAATGGAAGAGCCATTGATATCAAAGATATATCAAGAGCAGTCACTGTGGCTCCCCAAATTTCTGTGTTCAAAAGCAAGGAATCTTATTCTTGATATTAACGTTCTCAAGTCACCATCTTAAAATTTGTCACAATTTCATCTTAGAATTTTAGTTTTATAGATGAAATCTACTAAATAGAGATCAAAGTGTGTTTGATCTCTTTCCTTTCATTCATACTTGGACTCATTCCTTTTATTCATGTTTAGTTTTTTTCCTCTCATTCACCATTTGGTCTGTTTTTTCTCATTCATATTTAGTTTCTTTCCTCTTATTCCTGTTTAGTCACTTTTCTCTCATTCATCATTTGGTCTCTTTCCTCTCATTCATGTTTGGTATCTTTCCTCTCATTCATGTTTGGTATCTTTCTTCTCATTCATATTTGGTATCTTTCCTCTCTTTCATGTTTTATCTCATTCCTCTCATTCATGTTTAGTCTCTTTCCTCTCATTCATGTTTGGACTCTTTCCTATTACCTTATACAGATTCCTGCCTGCCTGAGACAGGCCTGTAGCCATCAACCTTGCACAAAAGTCCTTCCTCCATTCCAGAGTTAGGGTTTAAGTGTGGATTCAGGGGTGAGGTGGTCATGGGTACATGATAAAGGGTGATTATGATCTTCTGATACTTCATAAAGATGCCAAGCTCAAAAAAGTAGAACATTGAAATAGCAAATATAGTATTAACAAGCTGAGAAAGAGGAGAGAGAGAGAGTCTGCAAACTGCAATAGAAAGTGTTTTCCTGCTTCTTAAGCAAGGAAAACTGCAATTCTAAAATAATTTTATATTAGCAGAAAAAGTGTGAAGATAATACAACGGTTTCACACATCCAACACCTAGTTAATTTAGTGGTAGAATTGGGATTTTCACCCAGATTTATAGGGTCATAGACGTTGTTGGAACTACCATTACATTTCTAGGCTAGGGGTATTACAAGGGCAAACTTCATGACATCAAAATCCTTATCAATGTATCTACCTAATGTCTTTTAGTATCACTGCCCTTTCTTTCTCTGTCTCCTGCTTTTGGAACTTTTCTGTCCCTGCCCTGGCACCTTTATGGCATCACAAGAGTGTGACACATGCAGTAGCCAAGTTGCTAAATATTAGCAGATCTTAAATTTAAGGATTGTGCTGGGAGAGTACCTCCATGGTACAGTACTTACCTGGCATTCATGAGGCCCTTGGTTCAATCCCCAGCACCACAAAATAAATATATAAAGAGGAAGATATGAAAGCAAAAGACTAACCTTCCTGTTTTGATTATGCAAAGGTCCATTCTTATACCTGTAGCAAGGGCACACACTTGCCATTCTAGTTTCTTTGCTGTGCAGGAGGCTGAGTCAAGAGGACCTTAAGTTCAAGACCAATTTGGCCAAAATGGCCAGATTCAACTCATTTTAAAAGACTTTTCAAAATAATAAAATAACTCAGCTTTGCCTAGCACCCCCTCAGCGAAAGGGTATACCTTTGAAGCAGGGAAAACAAATGTTCTAGCTCTGGATGGGTCCTTAGAGAGCAAAAACCTAGAAGGTTCCTTCCAGCCTCTAAACTGATTTTCTGTAGCTGAAAACTATTTTTTGTCCATCTCTCATCAATGTCGCCACAATGTCGTTTGAACACCTTCAGCAACAGACCTGATCATCAGTCTTCAATCTGTGTGCATTTGATCTGTTCAAGTTTAATAAACCAAATCCAGATTCATCTTAGTGGAAAGCCCCATCTTCATTTCCACCAGTCATTAGAATCAAGCATTGTGAACAAAGATGATCATAGAAGTCCACAGCTGGAACTACCCCCCTCCTCATACCTGAAAGCTCTCTCCAAAGTGTTGATGTCACATGAGGGAGGCAGTGATTCCATGGCAGGATGGAAAGACAGCTCAGCACGCACTCTCAATGCAGTCCAGAAGAATCTAAAGTCACAGCACTCCAGCTCTAAATTTCTTGAAAGGGAAAAGGAAACCCACCTGAAACCGAACAGTGGACAACGCTCAATTCCACTGACTCTCCAGTTCACACCTGTTTCATGACTGATCTCTCTCATGTTTAGAAAAACAGCCAAGATGTGAAATGGAATGTTTCCTTGGGGGGGGGGAGGGGACGGGGGATGGTGTTGCTTTGAAGTTTTCCTCACATTTCATTACCTTCCTGGGCTCTATATCTTGTGTTTCTTGAAGATGTACTGAATCTGAATATGGAATCCATTACCTTTATTTTTTATGGAAAATCATTTTAAAATAGGTAGTATTCAAAATTAAAACCATGTTTGCTCAGGCTGAGGCAGCAGAGCAAAGCTGAGTCATATATAGACTCAAGGGAAAGTATTCTGCTTAAGTAGCCTTGTAAACTCATCCACTTTTTCCTTTCACTTTTAAATGTTTCCAAGACATTTCTTCTCCTTCATACATATCTTGTGGTGTGTGTGTGTGTGTGTGTGTGTGTGTGTGTGTGTGTGTGTGTGTGTATTGAGATGTGGCGGCTGAGGTCAGGTGAAAGGTTTGATTCCTGGGAAAGAAAAGGAGACATATAATATGGGACTCACATTTGGTAATATTGGAATTGAGGAGAAGGGAAACTTCCTCAAAGCAAATTCTTTGAAGGAAATGTTTGCTATGCCTTTCTGTTTCCACAGCATACGTATGAGCACACTGGGGCACAGTGAGTTAAGCTAAAAACAGCTGAGGTCTTCCAGAACCCTCATGTTACTGAGAGCACAGCATCAAGTCATAAACATAATTTAATAATAAAGAAAAAAATGTCAAACACTATTCTGTTTTCTTTTGGCAACTTGAAAGCAGAAAAATTCTGACATGAAAATGACATATAGGCTGAGGAGAAAGCTTAATGGTGGAATGTTGCTTAGCAATTGTAAGATTCAAAGTTCAACCCTTAGTACAAAAAAAAAGGCACACAGATTTTGTCAATGTTATAATAGATATCTTATGTGTGGATTAATGGTTCATTTTCTTCCTGAAATTGTCTCCAACAGGAAAGCAATATGGTAAATAGTAAGGTGAAATTCAAAAAAATCTGTCATCAGTAAAATTAGATAGAATGGGTCATTCTAAAACATAAGGACTTTTGGGCTCAGGACTCTTTTATTCTCTAATGATTATTGAGAATGACCCAAGACTTTTACTTCTATGGGTTGTATCTATTGATATTTAACAAACAAATCACACAAAAGGTTATTAAAAGTGTATTAATATGGTTAAAAATCAATAACAATCTTACTAAATTTAATGACTAGTGTGGTGGTTCGAATGAAAATGGCTCCCATAGGCTCAAAGAGAATGGCACTATTAGGAGGTGAGGTCTTGTTGGAAGAAATGTGCCACTTGGGCGGGGGGTGGGGTGGGGTGGCGCAGCTTTGAGGTTTCAAATGCTCAAGCCAGGCCCTCTGTCTCACTTTCTTCCTGCTGTCTGCTGATTCTGATATAGAACACTCAGCTGCCTCCCCAGCACCACGTTTGTCTGCATGTCACCATGCTTCCTGCCATGATGATGATGGACTGAACCTCTGACACTGTAAGTCAGCCCCCAATTAAATGTTTTCCTTTATAAGAGTTACGATGGTCATAGTGTCTCTTCACAGCAATAGAAATCCTAAGATAAATAGTAAAATGTGAATATTTTATATTTTAATATTTTGCAAACAAAAAAATGCAGTGACAAGAATGGCTCTGTTATATGTCCTTTAAATTTTTTATGCTGATGTGACAGGAAAAAAATGTTGGACTTATGATGTGTTCCTGCATTTAATCAGCTGAGATACATTGTTTTGCCTGAAGTATATGAAGGGACTTTGATGTCAAACAGATAAGTATTTGGAAGAGAAAATTTATTTTAATATCATCAGCCCTCAGTTCATATGTTCCAAATGGATGAAAGGTTTGGAGAACAAAGCACTTGTGTTTGTATGACACGAATGGTCATTTCTTCCTAAACATCATTATGTTGGGTATTACAAGTAATCTGGAGATGAGTATTATATGATACAGGAAAATACCTGTGGTCATGTGTAAATACTACACCATTTTATATTTAACACTAGGATAACAGAAATTTAGGTATGGACTGTGAATCTTAGAACCAACCTCTGTCAAATACCAAAGGAGCACTACAGATCTTTCCAAAAGATTATCCATATTCTTCTTAATATTATAAAACTGCAAGGAAAACTGTTGTTTCCTTCAGGATGGTTGTAGTGTGGAATATGAAAACACAGAAATGAACTTTGTACCTCTGGTGCACTAAAATCCATCAGCCTAACATACTGTGCCTGATTCTTCTCCATGTGTGACTCTGTAGCATCTTGCATCGGTCATCTGATTCACTGATTGATGAAGATCTTTCAAATACTAACATATTGTGTTGTGTGATATTGAGAAATCATATTATTTACATAACACTTAACTCATTAGACATGACAATAGGTATTGGAATGGTGTTATGCTCAGAACAGTGGATGAATTTTTCCAAAATTATCATTTTGTATTAATTATTTCAATATTATCTTTGACAACAAATATCATGAAATGTCTTTCTTGATATGGCAGGCTCACAATTCATTTCTGAGAAACCATTTCTCAGATGTTGAAACCTCAATAACCCCTTTCTGCTGTCAACTATTTTTTCATGCAAAGATACTTTATAAATATGAAGTTCACATCTGTATATTCATCAAAAGTGCTTCACATTTTCTTCTTATTTCTTTGATAGGGTATTAAAAGGATATATACTCAAAGAACACATAAAAGTTAATACTAATCAGCCATGATTTCTTCTTTATTATGAATATTCTCACTAACAAGGAGAGATCTTTGTGAGTCTATGACAGTGAAGACTACAGTGTATTGCTCTCATTCAGACTACAATGCCAGCAGTTTCATCCAGCATTGCTTTTTTTATTTTCAGTACAAATGTCAAACAGTTAAATGCAGATGTTTTAGCAATTTTCACCTTGTAGATTTCCTATAATATTTTCAAGAAATACTAGGATCCTTCAAGTTATACCTTACAAACTACAGAAACACATAATATTACTTACAGTGTTAAAAAATAAGCAGGCATATATATGTATACACAAACACATTACAAAAGGAAGAAACTGAACATCATGGATGGAATGTTTGCACCTTTTCTGGATCCATACACTGAAGGTCTAAGCCAAGGTCATAGCATTTGGATATGGGCCTTTTGGAGGCAATTTACCTTAGGAGAGATTCTAAGGAGGAGAAACTCATAATGGAATTTGTATCTTACAGGCAGAGACATTAGGAAGCTTTTCCTTGTATTCATTTATACTCATCCCTCTTCTTTTCCCCATCACATAATTTACTCCTTCCCTTTACTGAGCTTCTCTTCAACAAGCACAGTAAGAAGGCAATGATATACAAAATAAGAGATAAAGCCCTCATTTGAACCTGACCATGCAGACACCTTCATCCCAGACCTCCAACCTTCAAATTTGTGACACTGTGACAAAATGCATTTCTGTCATTGAAGCCATCCTCTCATGTCACTCAAGACATAATTCATTCAGAGCAACTTTCCTTCCATTGTAAATCTTCTATAGCAGATAAATTGTTTCCAGAATAAATAAATTGCTATGACAGGCACAGACTAGATAATCATATTCCAGACTGGAACAATCAGAAGACACGAACAGGTAATGGATGTCAAGCAAACCTAAATGCTAAAGACAAACTCCATTAGATCTTAACTTGAGAATAATGCTCTGTGACCTTCTGGTTCCACCAGAAGATCTTCTGGTACCAAACACTGCTCTAGTTAGCTCAAATGCCTCAACTAAATATTCTGAACTAAGTAAATTATACAGCACTATAGTGTATATTTTATTTGTACTGAAATGTGATTTTATTTGTATGTTAATAAATAAAGTTGCCTAGGGGTCAGAGCTATTAGCAAGCCATAGCGAAAGCCAGTTGTGGTGGTGCACGCTGGTAGGATTTGCTGAAGGAGGCGCACACCTTTAATCCCAGCACTTGGTAGGCAGAACTAGGTAGATCTCTGTGTGTTCAAAGATACAGCCAGCATTGGAGACACATGCTCCAATGTGTGTCTGGAGGTCTGTACAGACAGGCAGTGACGAGGCAGTCACGTGGTTGGGTTTACAACCAATGAGAGGGCAGAACAGAGAGTGTATTTAAAGACAAACAGACAGGAAGTAGCTCTTTTTCGGAGAGGTCTCTTGGCTGAAGAAGCTAGCTGCAGCAGGCGGATAAGGCTCTTAGCTCTGACCTCTTGGGCTTTTATCTTTACATTGGCTCTGTGTTTCTTATTTAATAAGACGGTTGGTTACATCTACACAGCACTCATTTCATGGTTCTGGAAACTAGGAAGTACCAAGAAAGTTACCAGCCAACTTGATTCCTAGTGTGGGATCTCTTTCTGGCTTCAAAGAGCTTTCTTCTTGTAGCCTCATCTGACAGAAAGAAAAGAGAAACAAGATCTCCACTGTCTGTTTATGATGCTAATCCCACAAGAAGGGCTCTATCCTCACAAGCTCCAAAACTTAAATATCTCCCAAGACTCCATCCTTGTGAGCTTTTTATTTAGTATGTGAAGTCATACATGACAGAACATTGTCCAAGAATGGAGTTATGCAAGGGGTATTCTGAGTGCTTGTGAGAAAACCCCAAGAAAACCGGACAAGGTGTACTGGATAGGAGTGAGTTTACTTCCGACTATGAATTATAATTAGCTATTGTTATTTGTTTATATGCCTTTATGGAAAAACACGGTTTGTCACATGCAACTTCCCCACCACATCAGGGTTGCCTGCTGCATGCAGCTTATCCTTGTGATTGGACACTTTACTTACATGACTCTTAACCCTCATAGTATAAACTGTCTGATGCTCTGAATAAAATTGGCTATTGCATAAGACTTTAGTCTGCCTCATTTTAGGCTCCAGTCTCCCAACTTCACACCATCAGCTAGAGTGGTAAACAATCCTGGAATAGAATTGGCCTCTCATTCAACATGACTGGTGTCCTTATACAAAAAAGAAATGTGGACAAGTCACACACACAGGATAAACTTTCCTAGAATCTCAGATTCACAGTCAATTGTGGCTACAGTAGCATTCACATGTATAGCTAGCCTTCTCATTCCAGTGTTACTCCAATCAGGCCCCAGGCCCTTGGATGTCATCTGCATTCAGGGTGGGTCTTTTTCAGTTACTGTTCCACATGACAGCTATCTCTGCAAACACCTTGACAACCATGCACAGAAGCATGCTTTACTAATGTCCTAAGTGTGTCTTAATCTAATCAACTTCACAATCAGCATTGATTATCTTTGAACTTACCAAAACATGCTATACATTTAATTATGAGATTATTTGGTTAATCTATCAAGTCCCATGAGGAAATAGTAAAATTTTGTTTATGAAAGTACCAGTCACTGAGTTGGATAGAAGAAGGGATCTTTATACTCTTGGTTAATATAGAAAGGAATGTTTAACTGTAGGGATGAGCATGAAGACAGCTGCCCTTGGGGAGCATATGCATCCTGCATATGGATTGGAAAGGTTGTGTGATACTGAACTCCCAGGAGATTTCACACTAGAGAGAGTAACCTTGACCATGACCATGACTATGGCCATGACCATGTTAGACTGCAGATTTAAATAACTTGTAGTTTATTCTTAAGGACAAGGAGAGGGATAGCATGAAGTGACATAATCAGAAGTGATGTTCTGACTTCAGATGGATTTTGTGAGGGCACATGGGCACTTCTGAAAATTCACAGTTAAGATTCTTGCATTATGAATGTCAGGCATGTCCCGAAAATTGAAAATGCACTACAGATAGATTCAGAGAGTCAACTGTCTTGCCAAGGACAAAAGAAGGCTGAGATCATAACTGGCCATGTTCCCTAGTATGTGGTCATGTTCCCCAATATGGCTGAATACATGTGATTACAAAGAAGAATAGAAAGAGAAGTTGCTGTAGAAGACCATATGATCTTGTGAAATTACTGAAATAATATTTTAAGGGTAAGAATAAAATTGAGTTCTGTGTCTTAAAGTTTAGAGGAATGCCTATTGTGACTAATCATTTTTGTCTTATTTCTTTTAACTTCTTAGTATAGCAAAAGTCATTCTTCTATCTTAGAGAATAATTTCTGCAGAGCACACAAAATGTTTTATTTTCTTAATTATTTATCAGATGGATGAGGTTTCTAGGTTCTTTTCCCTTCTTCCTTCTTTTTCTCTTCCTACTCCTTCCCTCCTTCTCTCCCTCCCTCTTTCTCATATCTCCTCCCTTCTTTCCTTCCTCCCTTCCTTCCTCCTTTTATTTACTTACTTACTTACTTATTCCTTTCTATCATTCTATTTTTCTGTTTAATCTCCCCCACCTTTTTCATCCTCCTTTCCTCTGATATCTCCATTCACTAATGGAACACCCAGAACAAGAATTAAGTGTGTCTTTAGTAAAATAGTCATGAGAATTTCCTTATTGATGTTATCCAGTTATATACCCCCCTTTATTACTTTTATACTTCATACATTTTGTAAATGATATAGTGTTTTTATTAGTGAGGCATTTCAAATCTCTTTTGGAAAAGAAACAATTTATTAACAAATAAACAAAAAACCCAAGTTCACTTGGTGTAGAAAATTGGCTCTAAACCAAGTTAGCATGAACTCTGAAACCAGGATGTCTAGGTTCAAATACTGACCAGCTCACTTAATTTCTGGGAGATTTGGGGCATATTTTCTAAGTGTCAGACTTCCCTTATGTGAAAAGAAATTAATAAAAATGCCACACCTAAAGTCATTGGGATTAAGTTTCTTGCTGTCTCTAATTCAGAACTTTGACTAACATGTAATAAGATATCTATCAGTACCACCCATTATTAATGCTGATTTTTCCATATCAAACTATGTATTGGAAGGTTTGGACTTAGAAATGATGTCCAGGAAATCACATAGGCTGGGAATTATAAAGGATGACTTGTGAATAATGAATAATTCAGGATCCAAAGGAAATTTAAACATTATCCAGGATAGCCTTATTTTACAAATAGAAAAGAAAATCCTGAAGTCCTGAAAGGTTGGGAGGTTAGCTTGGGTCACCTGCTCCTCAGTCATCTATTCCTAGGAAGTGGCAATCATTTTTCTAAGAAGCAGGGGCCAAACCCAGAGACTATAAGTGAAAAAAAAAAAAAAAAAAAAGAACCAAGCTATTTTCCAAGGCCTTTTCTACTTCCCACAATTTGTAATTCTGATCATTATCATTCTCATTGGGCACAGGGTTGGTGCTAAATTAGAACCATATGTGATGTTGTAGATAGATAGCTAAATTCAGAACAACTTGTACACTGTTTCCTACATCCAGGCTTTGACTCTTGTCAATGCTCTTTTCTAACCTTTGCAAGGTAGAAATATCTTTGAAGGCACTCTGATGCTATTGGCTAAGGAATCAGTCATGCTATCTGATCCCCAACACAGTCCAGGACACATTCAGGCAAATACAATCTCTATTCTACAGTCACCATTTGTGCTTGAATGCAGCCAGGAAACAATGACACACACTAGCAAAGTCACTGCCAGCTTATGGAAGCCAGCAATAAACAAAGGATGATGGTCCAAGACCAGTTATCACCATTCCAAATCCAAGTCATTAATTCACCCAGAAGAGCTGAATGGGTCTCCTCTAATAACAAACATGTGGTAGGCACTCAAGGAATTCAGGCTAGGTGTTTCTCGTTGCGGTGGAGAAATGAGAATGGAACCCACAGGCTCATATGTTTGACTACTCGGTGCCCAGTTGGTGGAACTGTTTGGGTTGAATTAAGAGGTGTGGCCCTCACCATTCCCAGTTATCTCTATCCCTCTACCTCCAATCTGTGAATAAGATGTGAGCTCCCAGCTACTGCTGAGAGCTGCCATTCTCCCCATCATGATAGTCATGAACTCACCCTGAAACTGTAAGCCCCCATTAAATGTTGTCTTGTATAAGTTACCTTTGTCATGTTGTTTTATCATAGCAGTAGATAATCATGAAGCAGTTACTCATAGTCATGCTCCCAAAACACAGCTATGGTAAGTGCAGAAACAAAAATATTTGTTATACGTTCAAGCTGGGTGTAATGTAAGATTTTCGTCACCTCAAAAGGCTGAAGAATCATTGCTTATGGCATGGGGTTGAGTGTAAGGCTGAGAAACTGAAGCCAGAGAGTTAGGACTGCTTCAGGCTCAGAAGACAACATGTGAAAGGCCTCAGATGTGTGTGAGCTCAAAATAAATGGGAGATGACCTGGACAGTGAGACACAGAGCACTGCAGAACCTGGATAGAACTCATCATAGCTCTGTGTATAGCAAACATAAGGATCAGATTTCTGAGTCATATCAACATGCAAGCGCCACCCCACCCTCCACCAACTCACTGCATTTCCTGCATATTCTCTAGCACATGGGGGAAACTCCATACATAGGCTTGGTTCAGTCCCTCTTAGTTTCAAATACACAAATCTTAACCTGAAGCTATCGATAATGCCTCTTCCCAAATCATGCTCCATTTCCTATTAGAAAACAACTTAGACAATGCAGTTACCATCATTATTAACCTCAGATAACACAATCACAATGATACACATTCCCACAAACTGTTTCTTGCCAGATGGCATATTTTTTAATAGAAATGGCTTCATAGATTTCCTGCTGTTAGTGTGTACTTCATAGCATATTGTGTCTTCTGAAGATAATTTTCACTAGGGAAGCTAACAATGTGATTCTTTTTCTTTTCTTTTTTTTTTCCAAAAATGAAAGAGCAACAGAAGTAACTTTTTTAAGTATGCATACATGAATATAGGCATGTGAAAAGTAGCAGATAACCTCAGCTGTCCTTCCCTCGGTGCCGTCTACCTTCTTTGAGAAGTGGTCTCTCACTGGCCTGGATGCTGCCCAACAGGTTAGGCTGGCTGACCATCCAGCAAGCTACAGGATCTGCCTGTCTCTGCCTGTTTCTGCCTCCCCACTCAGCTTTGGGGTTGCGAGCATCTACCACCAACCCTATTTTTTGATTGTTCATTTTGTTTAGTTTTTAATGTGGATTTGGGGCATGGAACTCAGATCCTCATGCTTACAAGGAGAGCCCTTCATTAACTGAATCCTCTCTGCAGCACCTGGAAGGAAGTAACTTTTAAATGAATTCTAGATATTCATACATGCACTTTAAATAATTTTCATTTATAACTTCATAAGGTATAATAACAAACTCATTAGTAAATGGGGAAATTTTGGGAACACACAACACTCATTTCTTAGTCACACCAGCACTGGAAGAGTGACCCTAACAAAAGCCCTGGGCTTTCTCTTTCTTTCCTCTATTCTAAACAATTCCCATAGACTTTGAAATAAAACTGCAGAAAAGATTACCACACAACAGAGCTGTCAGGTTTCTCCCTGGAATAACAATTGGATTGTAAATTTTAGCATCTGTTCTTAAAGTTAAGAAGGCACAGTTAAACACATGAAAAGGAGATGATCTGAACAAACAAGAGTACATTCTCTGGGTGACTTGCACAAAAGAATTGATGACAGCCATTAGAGATCCTGGAAATCACAAAGTTTAACTGAACAGTAAATTATGGCCAACATCTTACTAAAGTTATAAAAGGTATCACAATGCCATTCAAAGTTAGTTAGAGTAGATGCAACATTTGATTAGGTGGCATTATGTGAAATAGCACATTTGTTGCAATAAAGGGGTCTCAAAAACAAAAATTCATGAGTTCAGATTTAGCTATATGTTTTATACCTTCAGTATTTTTTTCTGTGTTCTAAATGTATGGACAGCAGTAGTATGCCAAACATGTAGTCTCTCCCTACCCCTACAGTCCTTATTTCCCAATGTATTCTGAATTTTTTACCAGTGAATACACAAGCTGAAAAAATAACAAAAACTGAAAGAATAGTGTTACGAGATGCTCACATTCCAAGTAATGAAAAGATAACCCCTGCCCTGGCTTCCAGGATCCACCATACTAAGAATGAGTAGTGTCTGAATCTCAGTCTAGCTTTTCATAAAGTGAGAGAAATCAATCACTCTGCCCTCAATATTCTTATCTGATAAACATTTCTATCACTATGTTATTAAAATACATAAAGAAGCCTGAGATATTATTTAGTTTTCTGGTTCTTTCTTCTCCTCTCCCCCTATCCCCCGCCCCAGTATAGCTTCCTTCCTGTCACCATGATAAAACATTCTGACCAAGAGCGACTCAGGGGAGGAAAGGGTTAACTTGACTTACATTTTTAGGTCACAATCCATTGTTGAGGAAATTCAGGGCAGGAACCTGGGTGCATGAATACTGCTTATCAGATCACTCCAGCTAACTCCCTGGCTCATGCTCAGTTGGCTTTCTTATATCATCCAAGACCTAGGAATGGTACCACTCACAGTGGGCTGGGCACTCCCACATCAATCACCAATCAAGATAATCACTCACAGGGATGGATGCAGGCCAATCTGATTTTTGCAATCTCTCCATTGAGACTTCATCAGATAAATCTACAACTGTGTCAAAGTGACAGGTAAAGCTAACTAGGATACACTCCTTCTTTCAATAATTAAGGCTTTGGTGTGGACTCCAGGTTGTAATTTAACCAAGAAGAAAGGTACTGATAGGATAGGTGTGCTCTAGAAGAGAGCCAGATCAGAAACATCTTCCTCACAACTCTAGACTAGTGTGCACTATGTGCCCTATGCAAGGGTTTTTCCTAGCAGCTAGATACAATGTCAGGGTTTTTCCTTAACCTAGCAGCTAGATATAATGTCAGGCTTGGAGGTCAGACCAACTCTGAAGGATGAACTCTTAGTAAAGTGTCACTTAGCTCTCCCTCAATACAAATAAACATAAGGATAATTGCTCTGCATCTGACTTTTGTGAGGCATAGAATTAGAACATGACATAAGAAAGCATAGTCTGGGGCTGGAGAGATGGCTCAGAGGTTAAGAGCACTGGCTGCTCTTCTAGAGGTCCTGAGTTCAATTCCCAGCAACCACATGGTGGCTCACAACCATCCATAATGAGATCTGGTGCCCTCTTCTCACCTGCAGGTGTGTATGCAGACAGAACACTCTATACATAATAAATAAATAAATCTTTAAAAAAAAAAGAAAGAAAGAAATCATAGTCTGGTGTGGTGGCACACGCCTTTAATCCTAGCATAGGGGAGGCAGAAGCAGGCAGATCTCCATGAGTTCGAGGCGAGCCTGATTGACATAGTGAGTTCTAGGCCAGCCAGAGTTACATGGTGAGGCACTGTCTCAAAAAACAAAACAAAACAAATAAAAAAGCAAGTTTAATGTTGGGTATATGCTATGCTTTCAGTTATTCATTTCTATTTTTATCTTATTTAAATATTAACATAATTCTGACTTAACACTTAGATTTCTGATTGATGTAATGGAGAAGTTTAGAAACTAAGTTCTAAGAAATGGTCCAGAGGACACATCGTTGACATTCTGAAGAGTTCAAATGGGAATGAACCACTCTGCGTTGTCATTCCAGCTCAAAAGTTAAGACTAGAGGTGGTCACAACAGCTAGTGCAGCAATAGCTGGCCTGATCGTAAGTTCTGTATTCTCTAATTTGAGCTGAAATCTAATCTGCTGGAAAATGGAAATGTCACCTAGGAGAGACCAAGAGGGCAAACTGGAAGAGGCTAGAGTCCTTGTGAAGCTTGTAAATGAATGTCAGGCTGTGGTTCAGAGTGACATAGGCTCAGTTACATGTGTCTCCTGGTCTTTGTAGATGATGTTGCGTTTCCTTAAACTTCGCAGCACCAACTTTTCATCCATAGTGACCGAATGATAACTTACTAACAGGGTTCTACCTGGATTCAGTGACATCATGCTTGTATTATTTTGGCTGTGATAGGAAGATGGATGCAACTGGAGAACATTTTATTAAGCAAATTAGCCAAACTCCAAAAGACAAATACCACAGTTTCTTTCATTTGTGGATCCAAGGTTATATATAGGTATGTAGAACCATGTATGTACTATAGAATTTGAAAGTAGAAATGAAGCTGTCTGGAGGAAGGAATGGAAATAACAGGGGAAAGTGCTAGTAAGGGGAAGGTGGGGTCTGAATATGGACAAAGTACATACTTGCATGAGATTGCCTTTATGAACTCTACCAATTCATATAATGAATATATGCCAATAGAAATATATATTGAATAAAGCCTACCTTCTCTGATTTATCATCAGCCCAGCTATTGGTCTATAGAGTCCCATAGCCCAGAGAGGTCACTGTATCGAGTATTAATGAAATGACCTATCCATCACCATCTTGCTCCTAACTCTGCCATAGGAACATATCCAGAGAGTGCCCACAGAAATGGTCTTTTGAGTTCTTATTCTAGTACACCTCTAGCCTTTAAAAAAAAGTTTTAGGAAGCCCTTAAAGGAAGGCAGGATACCATAAGTCCCATATCTTTAAACCCTCCTCTTAAACATCCACCACTAGAGACACTACAACTCAGCATCATTTGGGTTCACCTAAGAGAGACCAGCACCTGCATGTCCAAAATTATTAAGCTGAAACGAATTGCAAGGCTCATTAAATTTTCAGAGGGGAAAAAAGAAAACTTTTTCCAAGTCTCTGACAGGAGCCCCTATTAGGAAGAAAAGAGGGCAACTTATTAAAAAATGGAAACTTCATTCTAACAAAGTCTGATCTTTAACAGAAGGAATTAAATAACCAGCCTGGAAAAGCAGTCTACGGGAATAAATTCTTCCAGCTCCACAGCAGCTAACAGGGTGCTGGCTAATTCAGTGCTGGTCTGAGTTTATCAGAACAGAGTGCCGTTGGAGCAAATACTGGCAAAAGACTCTCTTCCTTGTGAGGCAAAGGAATCTAATTCTTCAGTGTGGTAAAGAAGAGGCCTACCCATGTGACCTCAGTCTGCAGATGCAGCAATGTCATACATCTCCAATATCATTGGCAAATCCCAAATTCTGGCCTTCAAAAGATTCTTCCCTTAGTGATGTGGGGATTTTAGTTGGATCATATGGAGATGCTTGGAAATAGCAGTTCCCTCTAAAATAACAAGGATCACCACAAGGGAATTTTCTGGGCATTGGCTTAGAGTAGGGTTGGCTTGGCCTGGGCTTTAAAAAGTTGGCTAATGGGAGAGATGGCTCAGTGGTTAAGAGCACTGGCTGTTCTTCCAGAGGTCCTGAGTTCAATTCCCAGCAACCACATGGTGGCTCACAATCATCTGTAATGAGATCTGGTGCCCTTCTGTGTACATCATAAATAAATAAATCTTTATTAAAAAAAAGTTGGTTAATGTTGTCACATAGAAAGGGGCCATCCTACCTGCTTTGAACTGTATTTCTGAAATCCTCTAACTACTTTCCCTTCACTGTAACATTTCCATCAACCAACAATTGAAAACAACAATGGCTAGACAGACAAAAAAAAAAGAAAGAAAATTATATGACAGGAAAGCATAAATCCAAGGAATTCTTGGTGTTTTGTTTTATTTGGTTTGGTTTTTAGGCTTTGTTTTGTTTTGCTTTGGTTTTTGTGGTGATATTTTATCTATGTTCCCCAATAAAATTTACCTGAGGATCAGAGGAAAAAGCCAGCCACTATATATAATAAACATAGAAGTCAGGCAACAGTAGCACACACCTTTAATCCTATCACTTGACAGGCAGGGATCTGTCTGGATCTCTGTAAGTTCAAGGCCATACTGGGGAACAGAGCCAGACATGATGACACATGCCTTTAATCCTAGCACCAACCATAGAGGTCTGAAGATCTGTACAGACAGACAGTATGTGACAGAGATGGGCAGGAAGAGGAAATGATGTAGCTGGGCTGAGAGAGCAAATGAAAGAACAGAACAGAAAGGTATATAGGTGTGGGTATACAGGAGTAGGTCTCATTGGAAGCTGTGGAGTTGGTGAGGTGAGGTTAGCTGTGGCTTTCCCTATTTCCCTGATCTCTCATCTTTTCACCATGTTTTTTATTTAATAAGACCATTTAGAAATTCATCTACAAGGTTTTTTTGTTTGTTTGTTTTTGTTTTTTGTTATTGTTGTTGTTTTTGTAAAGTGTGAATATTTCAGAACCATGTTTGTTTTACTTCAAGAGGGATTTTGTTTCTGTTTTCCTTTTTGAGTAAAGGTTTGGCTAGAACTCTCTATGTAGCCTAGGCTAGCCTCAAATTCATAAAGCCTACCAGACACTGGGATTATCAGAGTATGCCACTACACCTATGTCACAGAAATCCTTGTTTTATTCATTTTATTTATTTCTGTGGGTGTGAGAGTGATATATGCTTACATGGGTATGTGAAGGTGTCATGCATGCACATAGTGTAGATGCCAAAGATCTATATCACATGTCTCCCACAGTTACTTTCCACATTAATTTTGGAGACAGTTTCTCATTAAACCTGGAACTTATAGATTGGCCAAACTGTCTGACCATTAAACTCCAGGAATCTACCTGCTTCTACCTTACTGGGTCCTGCCATGCCCAGCTTTTATGTGGGTGCTAGGGATCTGAACTCAGGTTCTTAGCTATGCATCAGATACTTGACACCTAGAACCATGCCCTCAACCTTGGGAGTCATTTAACTAAAGTATGCTACAAAGGCATCCTTAGTTGTTCTTAACAATCCAAGCACTGCTCTTGATGGCCAAGGTGAATAAGCCCAGACAATGAAAAGTCCCTGAAAGGCAGCAAAGGAAAATATGTTGAATTTGGAATTAAAAGGCCTGAAATGGAGGCCTGTCTCTCTAAGCCATAATCCCAGGGACAAGAATCAACATTTATAGCAAGTTTATCATAGGCTGACTTGGGTTTCCACCTTCTCATTAATCCACAGTATCTGAGAATTGGTCTCAGTTCCAAAAAGAATCTTATAAATCCTATAGAGATATGAAAAGTATATTTACCCCAGATGGGGAACCAGTGACAGGTCAAAGAAAGGATTCTATCTACATCTAACTTGGCAAATCATATGAGTTTATTGTCATTGCTTACAGGAGCAAGAATGACTCTCATGAATCTTTATCACCACAAAACCCACCCTGCCACAGCAATGACTCATGGAAGCGACATTCCTGGAGCATTTACACATACACATTCACCATCCCACCCTCTGCTACATTATAAGCCATTCCACTGAAGAGAAAGTCTTCCCCTGCCAGCTTGGTTCACTGCCTTTGTAACTATGGGGGCGGGGGGACCTTGAGGAGCTTGTAATGTTCTTTTCCTCACTTCCTGAGCTCCCTAAAACCTATGAGCTTCCAGAACCTAGAATCTTACAATCCTCCCTCCTCTCTGCAGAAGTATTTCCTACTCAGTTGAGAGGAAATAATTACACAGCAAGACTCTAATCTGATGACTAATGTCCTTATAAAAAGAAGAAATTGGATACATATCACACACACACACACACACACACACACACACACACACACACACTCACACACACACACACACCAAGGCAGGAAATTCTAGAATGGTACAACGGAAGCTAAGTACTCACTGCTTGCCAACATGAGACAAGAAGCCAGGAGGGAGGCGGGAAGCAGAGGCTCCCTCAAAGTCTTAGAAGAAATTAACCTTGAGACTATGTGATCTCATTCATCCAGTCTCCAGATTTATGAGGCAATATATTTCTCTAGGTTATGCCACCATATCTGTGCTACTTCATCATGTAGCCCCAGACAATGAGCCCATGGCCGTACCTGCCATGGTTTCTCATGATCAAAATATTACTCACTGACAAGATATAAGTTCCTTCTTCTGGTCAGCCACTGGGATGGGTTCTGTGCATGGAAGACTAAGCTGTGTTCTCACCTTCACGATCTGTGCAATAAAGCATGGTGACTACTAATCACACAACCAATGCAAAACAAAATGTAATACATGTGCAAGATTTCAAAGGCCACATAAGAATCAAACATCTATTTAATAGATGTTATAGTTTATGTTGAGATTACGATACTGTTGATATATTGAGGTAGAGTGTGCAATTAAAAAAATGGACTTCACTTATTTCTTTTCGAAGTGTTTAATTTGCCTGTTGGAAAATTTTAAATTATATGGAAAGCAGATAACATGGGGTTCCTGGACAGCATTGCCTGGAAGCTCACAAGCCAGGAGTGGAGTTGATTTCGAAGTACTAACAGTGTTAAGCAAACACAACTGTGGAAGTATCTTCTCCTATTTTTTGGAGTTTAAAAGAAGAAGCCATAAGCACGGGGGGGGGGGGGGGCATGAAATGACATCAAATGGGGGGTATGCCAAAGCCAAGCCAGACACTCCTGAGAATTTCAAAGAGTTGTTTATATTATCTAACATTTCTCTACTAAGAAGTAAGAGGAAAATAGGAAACCACCAAAAAAAAATGCTTTGTAAGTGAACATCTGAAATACATGGATCACAGGCTGCATTCTTGCTGCATGGCTGCTCACTGCATCTCAATCAAGCATCCATCATTTCCACATTACAAATGAAAAAGCTGAGACCAGAGACAATAAGTTCTTCACTCAGAACAATACTGACTCAGGGTTTGAACATAACCGTACTGTGGTAAGTGAGCACCAGTTTGAAAAGGAGTTTAGATATTACACTAAAATGTAAAATTAAGGAAGGAGGGCAGGAAGGCAGACGTGAAGGTGCTGACTAGTAGTGTCTCTTGAAGACACTGATGGGGCATGAAGGATTTTAAATAAAAGTCTGGGCAAATCAAATTTGGGCTAGGGATCTACAGAAGCTCTGTGGGGCAAGGAGTGGTGGGGTTGGGGGCTGTGTTCAGAGTCCCACCCTGAGGAGCTTCCAGTATGTCCTTTGGCATTCCAAAATTAAATGATCAGTGTCTGATATCCAGAAGTGATTAGGACTGGTTCTATTGAAACCAGGCTTTAGATAAAGCATGGCTTTCTGCTTTTTCCTTCACAACTTTCTGCTGCCTCTCATGAGATGAGCCCCTCCCTACCACAGTCCCACAGAACCGGTGACAAGGGCAAGATTAACACAGAATAATCAAAAATAGAGAATTGTGCCTTAGAGTTTAGATTCCTGGAGTAAGAGTGCTGATGGGTTTTATCTCCTGGTTCTAGCTCATTCTGTCATGGGCCTTACAAACTTCATCCCTGGGGTCCTGGGAATGAATTAATTTTTCCTAAATTTTGTCTTATTTCTAACATATGGGCTGTATCACACCTTTTTCTCTAGAGTGACAGGGAAGAAATATCACTAAGGAAACAATGATTCTATTCTTAAAAACACTTTTTCATACCATGGCTCCTAAGATGCTAAGGTGGCTGTCATCCAGACAGATGATCTCAGTCACTGGTGGTCCTTCCCTTGGCTGTCAAAGCTTGTGGTGGAGTAAAGTGCCCTGTGTTTGACATTTAGTGCATCTGATCTTGAATTCTGATTGAACTTTTTCAACCAGAGGAGGCATATTCCTACATAAATGTCCCTTGAGGTAGCACCTGTAGGCACAGCTTGTGTGTTTAAAATGTCACCTCCATTTCTTTCCCCAACTCTTTAAGAAGTGGTTGTGGGGGTTAATGATAGGCAATAAGAAGAAGAAAAATCAACAAGTGATTGCTCTCAAGAAGAAAAGCTCCCTCTGTTATCCTCCCTCGCCCCCAATTTGCTCATGTAGATCTCATCTATTTCTCCTTTTCTGGGCAATCCATGCGTCCTTCCTAGGGTCCTCCCTGCTGGCTAGCCTCCCTGGAGCTGTGGGTTGCAGTCTGGTTATCCTTTGCTTTACATCTAGTATCCACTTATGAGTGAGTACATACCATGTTTGTCCTTTTGAGTCTGGATTACTTCACTCAGGATACTATTTTCTAGTTCCATCCATTTGCCTGCAAATTTCATGATGTCATTGTTTTTCTCTGCTGAGTAGTACTCCATTGTGTATATGTACCACATTTTCTTAATCCATTCTTCAGTTGAGGGGCATCTAGGGTTGTTTCCAGGTTCTGGCTATTATGAATAATGCTGCAATGAACATAGATGAGCCTGTGTCCTTGTGGCATGATTGAGCATTCCTTGGGTATAGCCCAAGAGTGGTATAGCTGGGTCTTGAGGAAGATTGATTCCCACTTTTCTGAGAAACTGCCATATTGTTTTCCTGGGGGATGAGAACATAGGGGAATGGGAGGTTCGAATTAGAACAGAAACAGAGTGGGAGAGCAAGGAAAGAGATACCATGATAAATGAAGACATCATGGGAATAGAAACAGAATGCTAGGGAAGTTCCCAAGAATCCACAAGGATGATCCCACCTTAGACTACTGGCAATAGTTGAGAGGGTGCCTGAACTGGCCTACTCCAGTGATCAGATGGGTGAATACCCTGTCATTATAGAGCCCTCATCCAGTGACTGATGGAAGCAGATGCAGAGATCCATGGCCGGGCGCCAGGCCAAGCTCCAGGAGACCAATTGATGAGAGGAGGGATTCTATGAGCAAGGGACATTGAGATCATGACGGGAAAATGTACAGAGACAGTCAGCCAAACTAGTGGAAACACAGCCCCCATGGTACTGGACTAGGCCCTCTGGATAGGTGAGACAGTTGTGTTTAGCTTGAACTGTTTAGGGGTCCCCCAGGCAGTGGGATCGGAACTCATCCCTGATGCATGAGCCAGCTTTTTGGAGCCTAGTGCCTATGGTGGGACACTTTGCACAGCCTTGATGCAGGGAGGAGGGGCTTGGACCTGCCTCAACTGTATGTACCAGGCTCTGCTGACTCCCCATGGGAGACCTTGCCTTGTAGGAGGTGGGAATCAGGGGGAAGGCTGGGGGACAGGAGGAGGGAGGAGAGGGGAATCTGTGGTTGGTATGTAAAATGAATAGAAAATCTCTTAATAATAATAATAAAAAGAAATGTATAAAAGCCCTATTATAAATAAATAAATAAATAAATAAATAAATAAATAAATAAATAAATAATGTATATAAAAAAAGAATAGCTCCACTATCAACCACCTCCCCTCCCCCAGAACCAGGATGCAGGTAGCACTCAGTGGTGCTATTTTAAAGATGAATTGTGAAAAAGTGTACCCAGTGGGTAGAAGGCACCCTTTCCATGCTAGTGGATGAAATATGGCTCCCCCATCTCTAAACTGCTACCTCCTCCAGCACCACCCCTGGGTACTGTTTTAGCATACCTACTTGGCTCCATTTACTTCTATATAGGACACAAGCTAGGTGGAGTCAACGCTAGAATGCCCATGCCATTGAAATAGAGCTGACTGTTTAAATCGGCATTAGGTTGATGTAACCACAGCTCATACTAACCTGAAAAAGTCCACAATATTGATCTTGAAATATGAACCACACCACTGATGACTGTCACATCTAATACACATATGTTGTCAATAAGTTACCGACTTAAAATTCTATACATTGACTTAGTGTCTTGATAGTTGAAGGGGAAAATAGCCTATTAGCAAAGAAAAGACTTCAAAGCTTATTGAGCAGAAAAAATAGGTGTCAGTTATTTCAACAGCTGCCTCTACATCTGTGAGAAATGGGGGAGGGAGCTAGTCATTTTTAGTGTTTGTTTTGTGTTTTGTAAACACAGATTTTCTGAATTCCATTTTCTGAGCATATGAGTAGCTTCTAATAGTATCCTCCAAGTAAAGCCAGGGAAGATTTAGTCAGAATATGAGAATGTTTGAAAACAAAATTCTTGTTGAAGACTCAGTCTTGATGACGTATACAAAATCCTAGATGATTTTGTTGGGAAACTCCAAAATAAACAGCCCCCAATCTCTTTGTAAACATCAGCTTTGCTCAAAAGGTCCAAGACCAGGTCTTGAATTCATTTTCAACAAATATGTTTTATTTTTAACTGTCCATATTAAGATGGTTTAGATTTTTGTCCCTGGGCTTGTGTCCTTTCAATTGTTTTTATTATTAAGGCTGGATTTCTACACCACACACATCCTCTTGGGGAGACTATTATCACTCGACAACTCTTAATAAAAGGAAAGAATACTTGTTTTTACTGAACAATATATTCCATGAAGTTGTTCCAAGAGTCAGACCTTGGTATCTCACAGAAATTGTTGAAGAACAATAAGAATTTTGGAGTTGCCTCTCATGGCTACAAGTTCTTCATCTTCACTGAAAATTAGTTTAGGGTCTTCTGGGAGATGGGAAAAACACACTTTGGGAATCCTTAAGAAATATTAAGTTGTGCATGATGAAAGCACCATCATGTCCCATCTGACTAAAACCTTAAATAAGAGAAACTAGAGATAACCTGCAATGTTGTGGTTTGAATGAGAAATGTCCTCCATAGACTTGTGTATTTAAATGCTTGGTCCCTGGTTGGCGAAACTGATTAGGGAAGTAATGAAAACTTCAGGAGGTGGAGCCTTCCTGGGGCGGGGGTGTATTTCACTTGGGGTTTCTCGCCCCACCCCTGCTCTTTCACTTTGCTTCTTGAGTGCTGCCTTCTCTTACCCCCATGTTCCTCCTACCATGCCTTCCCTGACACGATGGACTCTATCCATCTGGAACCATAGGCAAAATAAACTCTTTTTCTTGCCCAAGTTGCTTTTGTCGGAGTGTTTTATCACTGTGATAAAATATTCTTCCCAAGAGAACTTGATAAGGAAAGGGTTTATTTAGCGGTGTTTCCATCTCATAGCCCATCTTTGAGGGAAGTCAGAACAAGAAGTCAAGGCAGAAACTGAAGCAGAAGCCATGGAAGAACATTGCTTACTGGCTTAATTTCTATGGCTTGCTCAGTCTGCTTCCTTCTACAACTCAGGACCACCTGCTCAGGGATGGCACAGCTCATAGTGGGCTTGGCGAACTCATATCAACCATTAATCAAGAAAATGTCCCCCAAAGAATTGCATACAGGGCAATCCGATGGAGGCATTTGCTCAATTGAGGTTGTCTGTTCCCAGATAATACTGGCTAACTTGTGTCAGGGTGACAAAAAGCCCACGGGTGTGTTTCCTTTGGTCATGAGCATTATATTTCAGCTGTATGGTTCATCTAACTTTGTTTTTCTCCCCATCAATACATACATTCCCAATTTATTTTTGTAAGTAGGTAAGGGCCAATGCTTAACTTCATTAAAAAGCTTTTTGCACATCTTTGAGGAAAGTGGGAAAACTCTGGGGAGCCTTCCATAATTCCAGGATTTCATCCTCAAACCTATGAATCCAAAACATGGTGATTCTTCCCTCCACCTATAAATCCTTCCATCCATTCAGTGGCACTCTAACAGAAACTTAATTAGTTCCTCCTGGTACCTGCCACAGAAACTGGAGACAAAACATGAACAATAACAACAGCAAAGACAATTTCTACCATTTTAAAGACAACTTAACACCCAAGAGATTTAAATAGACCTTTGCATAATTATATAAATAAAAATGTAGTTGGAAACCACAGTGAATAACATAAAACTATAGAATCCTGTAGCAAAAAGTCTTAATTTAGAGAGTTTGGGGTTTTGTTGTTATTGTTCAGGTTTTTAAATTATTTTATGTGTATTTGGTGCCTGTAGAGGCCATAGCAGGGCATCAGATCTCATGCAGCTTCACTTACATGTGTTTGTGACCCAGTTGATGTGGGGGCTGGGATAGAAACCTGGGTCCTCTGCAAGATCAACAATCATTCTTAACTGCTGAGTCATCTCCTTAGTTTTTCATTTAGTTTTTGCATGTTCTAGAAAACAGACTCAAAGGGACATCTTGATTTAGAATAACCAGGGGATTTTGTCCATTGCCCACAGCCAGGAAAAGAACTTGATCAAAACTTTGTTATTTGTGCTCCACCAAAATCTCTTGGAAACTTGGCATTTAAAATTCTGTCCCTGTTAAACACTTAAAAAACAAATATTTTTTTAAAAAGTTTATTTAGAATGTTTTAGTATTTTAATTTAAAATAAGCTAGGTTTGGAGAGGAAATGAAAATCTAAAGAAGATGGATCTTGCCTGAACACAGCAACAACCTTGCAACACCCTCAGAGGGATCTCAGTACATGGCCTGGCTGAGCCCTGGGTGAGTCCCTCGATTCTAAAGCAATCCCCATATTACCAGTGGGTCTGTTTCACTTGCGTTGGAGTTAAAGATCACAGAAGCAGAGCCTGTGGCCACTAATAGAGACTGTAGTACAGAAGGAGACTGGACACACCGAAAACAGGATGAAAGGCAGGTCCTCCCTTTTAGAGGAGTGACAACTGGCTGTCTAGAAGACTTCCTAAGTTTATTCAAAGATAACATTACAAGTTTATCTTTCAACTACTTACACATCTTCCACCTAGAATCCTCAAGCTGATATTATCCAAGCCAGTCACAGAACATGCCACTCTTTGTCCTCAAAACAGATTTCTAGCAAAAATCTTTTGTATAAATAACCTCATACACATCTGAGCGAGGAAGGCGATATCATTTTGAGATGTGATGGCTGGGTTCTTTCCTCCTCATTCTTACTTTCCTTTCCACTTTACTTCCTTTTTCCTTTCACCCTTCTCTCCTATCTCCCCCTTCCTCCCCTTCTTCACTCTTTTGTTCCTTTTAAATTCAAGGACAAGAGTGTGAACCTGAAATCAGGAGAACTTCAACTCCAGAGAAGTGCCATTTCAATCAGAATTAGGGAGTAATCAACGCTTGAGTCCGGCTGTTCAGCAGGCACCCACATTATCTCCTTCGAAGCCTTTCTGTTTGTTACTGATTCCAAGAAAGAATCTTCATAGCCAGTTTCTTTGCTTTATTAATATGTGGCCATTTTAAGAGATCATGGCCTGGAGAGACATTTTTATCCATTCTCCAAAGGAATCATTCTAGGCTTACCTTTCAGGATTTCAGGATGGGTTCTACAAAAGATGAACAGGGGGTTTTAAATAGCAATTATTTGCAAAATGTTTGGAAACATTCTTCTCTGAAATAAGTCCATCCCATTAAGCAAGGTCAACATCATATTAGTAACATTATTGTCTCAATTAAGGGGCAGTCATCTACGAAAAACAAATTGAAAAAGATCTCAAAACACAAGGAATGTCCTATGTATGATCAATTAAAAAAAGATAAAATTGCCCTCTTTACCAAGTTTTTTTATTTTACATGTCAAATTTCCATTCCTTAAAAAAAGGGAAATTCATATAAAGTATGAAACATCCTGGCTTTATTAACACAAACATATTTTTATTAAAGAGTGAATGCATTTATCTAAAGAATAGTTTACAATTGTCATAAAGCAACAAGCATATCTTCAGGAGGTGAGTTCTCACCAAACGACTCCATGCTTATCGTACATGCCTTGAAACTGGACCCACACAGGGGACATACACACACACACAAACACATACATGGACACATGGGTACACAGACTAAAATACCAACACCATTGCTGTCTGGATTATATTAGCTTTCACTTAAGGCTTCTAAGGTGCCCTGTTGCCCTTAGTATCACCAGAAATAAAACACACCTTTTAAAAGAGCAACATCACTTGAAAAGGTGGCTCGTGTGCCCTCTTAATGTGTCTATTCATCTTAAATGTGTATATTTTAACAAATACTTTCCATGATTATGATATGCAAAGATCTTGAAATTAAGAGATCTCAAGCTATCAATGATAATTTCTCTTCAGAACTGATAGTCAAAGGGGTTATTCTGATTCTAAGATATTACTGACTTCAGGACAACAAGGTCACATTTCCCTTTAGGTTTCCAGATAGACATGGGCAAACTGACTTGATTTCATTCATTCCCTACATGAGTTCAAGGTTGAATGATGGAGCAAGACTTCCCAGGCAATGTCATGTCAGAGTTTATACTTTCCATGAAGGAGTCATCCAATAGGACTTAACCAAGTAAGTTACTATAAAATCAGGACTTAATAAGGGCAACCTCTATAGACTTGGGCTACCCATTCCCCTTTTGTTCTAGGGTTTCTGATGTCTGAGACTTCTGGTAGGTCTGCTGACTGTTTATTGAATTAATTTGTTATTTTCTTCCCTGTTGGAGTCCTGAAGTGTGTTGAGCTTCCATCCCTTTTGGGGAGGCTGGAAGGAGAAAGAACATGGTGGGGCAGAAGGAGGAACATGATCATTAGTTGCAAGAATTCTAAGAAAATAGATGAAGTAAATACAATAGGAGGGTACTACTTGATATGCTCACGTAAATCAAAGCATTATCTTTAACTGTGAATTAACTGCCATCTAGCGTGCTGTTAGTTGTAAAGCTCAATCCAAGCTCTGCTGATTCACCAGTACTGAGGAGAGTGTCTGCAAACATGCCAAGAGAGAGGAACAATCAGTCAGTCACCTGGACTGGACATGTCCCTTCCATCCTGTGACCTCCACACCAGCATCACCTCCCCACGCCACCCACCAGCCTAGGGATCACAGATATGCCTCTAACATTCTTGTTGGATTTCATAAGGCAGATTGGAACAGTCCATCAGACTATAGCCACAGAGCATTTGCCTGAGAATGGTGAAAATAGGCGTGGAGATCTCCCACCAGGAAGTGTTGGAATAGGAGAAAAAACCGAGAAGACAGTCTGGAACCTTCCTTCCCGCCCATATACCCACTCTCCTCATGGTCACAGCAGCAGCAGATTTCAAAGTCACATAATTAATGATACATTTCTTTAGATTTAGAATTGCTCTTCTGAATTTAAAAAGCATGGTCAGCCAATAGTTTTGGCAGTCTTTTCATACCAAATTTGAATCATTGCCAACACATCTATCTTCTGAAATTCCTTGCCCAATTGCTGCCTTCCCTGGAACATCTTAAATTCCTTCAGCCATCATCAGATTCTAATTCCTGGGAAGCCTCTTCAGAGGAGCTGCTCCTGTGGATCCGCCCATCACTCTTCATACTGTGGAAAGTCTTCCTGAAGGCCTCCATCATGGCATGTGCCAGCTTCTTGGCCTCCAGCTTGCTCTCGCATTGCACAGCGTGGCAGTCCATCTGGTAAGACAGGTCATCATTGATCTCTCTGTACACCCAGGCAAAGATGTTGGGGCTCACGTTGTGGTCAGCTGTGCAGTAGGCAATGCGAGCTACCTGGAAGGTATCCATGTGCACCGTTGCCTCACCCTTGTGGTCAAGGTGATGAAGCCACACTTGGAATGGACGGATCTCTAGGAGGGCGTTGGCTGGAAAAATGTCTTCTCGGACCAGTGTGTGTTTCTTCCAGAGCTCAATGACTGGCTTTTCGGTGCAGCCAGATAAAAACTGCATGCCTGTGGTGGAGACTTTCCCCAGATAGGTGACCTGCAGATGGGAGATAGAAAGCAAAGGGGGAGGTCAGAACTGCACTCACTCTAACAGGCTGAGAAACAAGAGACATGATACACACTAAAGTGGCAGGGCCACCAGGGAGGTGTGCATACTCCTTGGCCCCAGAGAAGCAGGATTTCTTCCTTTCCTTCCTAGCAAGTTTCCTCCGGGGCAAATGCATCAAAACTCTTTAAATAGAGTTGGATTTTTAAAATCTAATACCAGGAGAACTCCTTCACTCTTTCAAACCTCTTTTAAATTAAAAGTGACCAATGATGATGATCTTTAATTTGGCATTTCTTTGAAATCATAGGTCACTAGAAGTTTACTTTCAATCAAATTGGAAATGTGAGTGCTCAAGGACAGCAGGAAATCAGGAGGCCAGTACATCAGCAAAACAAAGCCTTTATGAAGCTTGTCTCTCAGCTGGATCCTTTCCCCAAATCCTTCCATTTCTGATTTCCTTTATGCTGCTTGCTTCCAGCAAATACCAAAGAGACAAAAAAGTGTTCTGTCCAAATTACAGCCTGAAGCATCATTTCCCCCTTCCACTGAGAAGTTTTGAAAATAAGATAATGCCTAGCTATTTTTCAACCTAAATAGTTTGTGAAATGAGACTGTGTCAGGGACCAAACATGAACCATGGAAAAGTACTTGCTAGACCAGAGAACAAGCCACAGGCCCTAAACCAGATGCCCTCAAAGATAAAGAACATTCCTCGGTCAGGTAGCATAGCAACAGAACAATGGGCCCTGACCAGTGACCTTACCACCTAGCACAACATCCTGCAGCCTCATGACCTGCATGTCCTCCTTTACCTGCACGTCTCCCCTCAACTGCACCTCCGGCACATCCTGCACCCCTTTTCTCCTTCCTGTCCCCTCCCCCTCCCATGCTACATAAGCCTTGCTGAGGAAAATAAAATTTGCAGCTTGATCAGAACCCTGTCTTGCTGTCTTCCTTCATGTCTCCCGTCCCTTTCATTCTCTCCCGCAGGTGGGTCGCCCCCGTCGAGACCTCACTGGCCGGGGCAAGACTGTAGCTGAGAGATTAGGGGAGACTAATGCAAGGTTATCAAATAGCTAGATAGGCATTATTGAAAGGAGGAAAAATAATTCCAAAGGATTCAGATACTGTCTTTTTAAAAAACCTTGGGAAAGGCAAAAGGTTTTAGCTCATAAAGGCACTTTCGGCCAAGCCTGAAGACTAGTTTTTCCCTGAACCTACATGATGGCAAGAGAGAACTGACTTACCCTAGTTGTCCTCTGATCTCATGTGCCCTTGTTCATAATCTCCTAAGAGGTATATAATATTGTTTTTCTCATCAGAATGGGTAGAACTGTTGCCACTGCAATGTAGACATTAAAGAACTGAATGAAACTAAGTGGTTTGTTGTGGAATAGTAAAGATGTTTTATATTCCTTTATGCTGTGGAATATTTGTTTAATGATGCAAAGATATGTTGTGTTCTTCTATGTTGCATTTATTTAACTCTGTGAAGCTGTGTTGCTTTGCCTGTCTAATAAAGAGCTGAATGGCCAATAGCTAGGCAGGAGAGAGAAACAGGTGGGGCTGGCAGGCAGAGAGAATAAAGAGAGAAAAGAGGGAGAAAAGAGAGAAAGGGAAGAGGAGAGCAGGATACCAGGGATGAGCCACCAAGCCATGCAACTAGTCTCAGAGTAAGAAAGAAAGAGAGGTATATAGAATAGAGAAAGATAAAAGCCGAGAGGCAAAAGGTAGATGGGATAATTTAAGTTAAGAAAAGCTGGCTGGAAATAAGCCAAGCTAAGGCCAGGCATTCATAAGTAAGAATAAGTCTCCGTGTATTTATTTGGGAGCTGGGTGGCAGGCCCCCAAAGAGTTAAAACACACACACACACACACACACACACACACACACACACACAACTACAGTGGTCAGTTAACAGTGCAAAATTGTGTGAAAGTGAGTTTAAATTTAGACATGGAGATCTAAACACCATGAATGTGAGGAAGGGGATCCTAGAAAAAGATTCATGGAAAGGGGATAGAACTGAGAGCTGACATTTGGCACAATGGCTCCAAGTTAATGGCTATGCTAGTGGGACCACAGGGACTACACACAAAAACTTCAGAACACAAAAATGGGGTTCTAGTGCAACCTTTTGTGTACTGGTTCTCTCTGAAACAAGCATTTCCCTTTTAAAATGTAGTCTTGCTGGGCCTGGCAGTGTACATCTTCAATCCCAGCACTCAAGAGACTAAGACACAGAACTTTCACAGACTTTTGAATGCAGAAGATGGACACATGTCCACTAGCATGTGAAAAGATGTTCAGCATTGCTAACTGTTGGTTTTTTCATCAACTCGACACAAGCTAGAGTCCTCTAAGAAGAGTGAATCTCATTTGAGTAAATGCCCCTATTAAATTAGCTTGGTGGGCATTTTTTTGATTGATAATACATGTGGAAGCTCCCAGTCCTTTGTGGGCAGTCTCACTCCCAGACAAATGGTCCAAGAGGGTATAAGAAAGCAAAACCAGCAAGCCAGGAGGAGCAAGCTAGTAAGTAGCATTCCTCCATGGCCTCAACTTCAGTTCTTGCCTCCAGGTTCCTGCCCTGAGTTCTCACCTTGAGTTCCTTACATGTCCTTAGGATACGTAAGCCAAATAAATCCTTTCATCCTCAAGTTACTTTTGGGCATGGACATCTATTACAGCAATTGAAACTGAACTTGGACACTAATTATTTGAGAAATATAATCAGAATTGCAAGGAGATACTATTAATACTTCAAACACATTACTATGACTCTTACCAAAGGAATGGATGATTACAGGTGTTGGCAAGAAAAGAAATAGTCCTTATGCCATTTTGGAGGATTTAAAACAGTACTGAAACTAATGCCTTTGCCAGTTTTTATCAGGAAGTAAAATACTTGTGTCAACTTGACACAGCCCAGAGTCACCTGAGAGAGGTCTCAATTGATGGATTGCCTGAATTAGATTGGCCTATGGGCATGTTTGGGGGGTTATTTTGATTATTAATTGATATAGAAGGGCCCAGGTCACTCTGGGCTGAGTCTGTTCTCTGGACAGGCAGTCCCAAGTCTATAGACAAAGGCCAGCTAAGCATAAGCCAGCAAATGAACCAGCAAACAGAATTCTTCCATGGCTTCTGCTTTAAATTGTTGCTTGAGCTCCTGCCTTGATGTCACTCAATGATGCACTGTGACCTGGAATTGTAAGCCAATAAATCCTTTCCTACCCTAAGTTGCTTTTGGTCAGAGTATTTCATCCCATCAGAAAGGAAACAAGGAAGGATGCCCAGCCCAGTCTACTCATGTATAAAGGAGGTTGCCCTAGCCCAAAGTTTGGGAGTTTAAAGTACAAAATGGTGATACAGGGTGGGGAGAGGGGCAGGGGAGCATTGATTGGCCTCTGGTAATGGCAACTGATAGGCATATCTGGGCAGAGTCATATCTATATGATTATAGAAGGAAGTGTTGTGGAATATTTCTCTATACACTGTGAAGATGTGTCATTCTGATTGGTTTAATAAAAGGTTGAATGGCCAATAGCTAGGCAGGATTTTCAGAAACATAGGATGCTGGGAAGAAGAAGGCAAGGAGTCACCAGCCAGACACAGAAAAAGCAACATGGGCAGTATATAGATGAGGTAAATGAGCCTTGGGGCAGCACATAGATTAATAGAAATGGGTTAATTTAAGTTATAAGAGCTAACTAAAGACAAGCCCAAGCTATCAGCTGAGATTTTATAATTAATAATAACTCTCCATGTCATTATTGGGGAGCCAGCAGTCCCAACAAAAAAGTCCAGCTACAATGAAGAGGTCAGATGCTGATCAGGAGCAGAAAAGACATGGGGGTAGGGACAGCTAAGGTTGAGCCCTTTATAACCTTCTCTCAAGAACTATATAGGTGCTCACATGAGAAATATCTCATGTCCCTACTAATTCCCACCTTCTCCAAAGTACTGTCATGTCCCAACAGAGTCAACCAGAGGACTGGCCTTTAATCATGAATATATTCAACCTCTATCAAACACTATGGAGGTTCATCAAAAAGTTAACACATATTTTGATTCATATGACTCATTCATTCTTCTTCTCAAAAGAGTAAATAGCAGGATTTTAATGAGATTATTTGTATGCTCATGATCAAAGAACCCATTATGCCTTAGAGATAAAGTGTGGAAAGAGCCATTCAAGTGAATACACACACACAATGGAATAGTATTTAGTCCCAAGGGGAGAAGTTCTTACATATGCTACCACATGGATAAACTCTGAGAATGTTAGTGTTCAATAGAACAAACCAGTCTTAAAATTGATAAACACTGTGGTTTATCTTATATTAAAACAGTGAAAATCACAGAAACAGAAACTAAAGTGGTGGGAGATGGGGTTGTGCAGCACAGCAATGGGCTGCTCTTGCTTGAGAGGTCCTGAGCTTTTTGTCTTACAAGCCTGGGGGAGTTACATGGCTCAGTGGCAGTGATGGTGCTAGAACATTTGCCTGAATTAATACTGCTGATGTGTGTACTCAAAACATGCTTAAGATCCATCGAAGGGAACTCTTAAAAATTGTGATAAGGATGCTGAAGTCTAGCTCTCCACAATTGATGGCTTCTTGTGGGGATGGGGATCAGGAAGGACTCAGTTTTCTTTAAGGGACTAGCCACTGAGAGTTTGACTTCCATGAATATATGGACAACACAAATCAGACTTGGCTTTTTGTTGTTTTATTCGTTTTTTGTTTCTTCTTCTTCTTCTTCTTCTTCTTCTTCTTCTTCTTCTTCTTCTTCTTCTTCTTCTTCTTCTTCTTCTTCTTCTCCTCCTCCTCCTCCTCCTCCTCCTCCTCCTCCTCCTCCTCCTCCTCCTTCTTCTTCTTCTTCTTCCTTTTTTTGGAGGGTGGTGTGGGGGTCCAAAAAGGTGGGAGGCAGACTTGGGAGGACTGGGAAGTGAGTGTGTTCGAGGTGCATGATGTGAAATTCCCAAATAATCGATAAAAATATTATGAAACAATGGTTTAAGATGGTCATTTTCATTTTGTATGTATTTAAAAAACAAAAACAAAAAAACCCAAAACAAGAAAACAATTAGTTTGGGTGCCTAAAGAGAAAATACATTCATCCTATTCACCAAAACTAGAAATAATCATTTTACATTTGATGAAAGAAAGACAGTCTGGAGGAAGGGGAATTATTTTGATCTGCTTTCAGTTTGCTATCATTTACACACATACACACACACACACACACTTCTTTCTAAAAGTTATATAGAGAATCCAACTGCAAGAAAATTAAAAGGTATATTTTCAAAAACTTCATTAAAAGCTGTAGATGACTCACTGAAATCAAAAGTAATTTCCTAGTAGTAAAATTCTGACAGTCAGCCAAGAAAAAAATATAACTCTCCTTATGTTTATTATCCATAAGGTAAAGATTTTTTTTTTTTTTTTGGTTTTTCGAGACAGGGTTTCTCTGTGTAGCTTTGCGCCTTTCCTGGAACTCACTTGGTAGCCCAGGCTGGCCTCGAACTCACAGAGATCCGCCTGCCTCTGCCTCCCGAGTGCTGGGATTAAAGGCGTGCGCCACCACCGCCCGGCCAAGGTAAAGATTTTTAAGGAAAATACTTTTATTTTGAAAGTGTGTTTTGAGAAGAAGCAGAGATTAGAAACTCAAAGGTTTTGATGAGATAATAAAAGCTACTTGGGGCTAGAGAGATGGCTCAGGGGTTAAGAGCACTGACTGCTCTTCCAGAGGTCCTGAGTTCAATTCCCAGCAACTACATGGTGGCTCATGATCATCTATAATAGGATCTGAGGCCCTCTTCTGGCATACAGAGCATGTATACATGCAGAGCACTCATACATAGAATATAAATAAGTAAAATAAAAAAACTTCACCTAATAAAAGCTACTTAATAATCTATAGATAAAAGGGAATTTTAAAGCATTGAGGTAAAGCATGACACATAGATAGAATCTATTCAGGTTAAACTAGTGTCTACTCTCACCAATGACAGAAAAGGAGCCACTAAATAGTATGTGTTAAAGGTCTTAAGTCATCACTTACATGTATATCCACAGCAAAATCAAAACCCAAGGGAACAAAAGAGTTACAGAGGATGTTTGTATCACATGTGATGGTAAAAGCAACAAATTTATCAAATTCATTGACAACTACATGGGCTAGGAAGGGATTTTTTTCAACAGGGTCTCAATACGTAGTTCCAGAGTACCTTGAACTTGTTAGGTAGACCAGACTGGCCTTGAATTCAAAGAGATGTACCTACCTCTACATTCCCAGTGCTAGGATTGAAGATGTGCCATCACACCTGCTTTTGGATGTTGGGATGGGATATTGTTATTACTAACTCTGTTTAAAGTGCAGAACTTAGATACAGACAGGAGATGTACCCAGAATAATTCAGATAGTAGTCCTAGGAACACACTTTGTATATAAAATTTGTGGGGTGTGAGCAACAGCTTAGTGATCTGTGAAGAACTGGACATAGAAGAGTCTGAATTTCCATTGACCATTTTACTATCAGATGACTGACATCCCCATTTGTTGGTGCTGTCCCTCCATGTTTTCATTATCTCTGTCCTGAAATGGTCACTGGCATCTAAGATGACATCAGCCTTTCCAAATGACTAACAGGATTCAATTGTCAGGCACTTCTGTAAAGGAACTCTTGACCAGATTCATATACATCCAGGCATTTTAAAAATAAAGATGGTATTCTTATTTTTGCAACTCTCACAAACAGTAAGAATGTAGAATCTTAAAAGACCAAAATTACAGAAATAGAGAGCGGGATAATCACAAGCAGAAACTTAGAGAGTTGTAGGGGCCTGGTTAAAGTGTCCAAAGTGACAGCCAGATAGAATAAATCAAATATTCCATATACTACTATACAGAGAAGTGACTGCAGTCAAATACATTGTATCAGATAGCCCAAAATAGCTAAAAGATAGGACTTTGAATATTCTTATTATGAAGAAATGATAAATAGCTAGAATATTTATAAATATCTGATAGTTACTCAATGTAGAAATGTACAAAACGTTCCTCCTGGACCCTGTGAAGATGTACAGCTATAGTCTGTTAATTTAAAGAATTAAAAAATAAACATTTTCTCAAAGTGGCCAAAATTCAATGATACTGTGAATAACCTGCTTGACACCATTTTGAAGGCAGGAGCCATTATGTGTATTATAAAAAAAAATAAGTTTTGATTTACTGTAAGGGTTGAGTTCTCTGTTTCCTGGAAACTGGCCTTTCCCAACCCATGACCTTGACCTGTTTTTGAGAATACTCTGGTACTCCCTGACCCTCCCAGACCCTCTCTGAACCCTCCCTAATCACATGGTGACATGCATGTCTTTTGAGATTTTTTTTTTCTGCATTTCCTTATTGTCCCATTGTCTGTCTTCTGTAAACCTGCTTTGCAACTACTCATGATTTTACTCCTTAAAAGGAGCCCAAGAGATGGATTTGGGGCTGCTCTCTCTTTTTATTGGGGGTGGGGCTGAGGACGGAACCCAGGGCCTTGCGCTTGCAAGGCAAGCACTCTACCACTGAGCCAAATCTCCCACCCCAGGACTGCTCTCTTTAACCTGACTTAGGAGACAGTCACTGGCCAGCTCTTGCGTGTACCCCAACAAAAATCAAGCTTGCTTCAAATTTGGCTCCAATTGTACTAGTGGTCTTATTCTCGCCACTGGGGTTAACAAGTGTGTATACAGCCACATGCCCTGTGTATACTGGGTATTGGCAAATAGAAACCCTAGAGCATGGAGTATTGCAGGTGTATACATCAGCAATGTCATAGGGGCTTGCTCTAAATATATATAAAGAGAACATTCCATGCCCTAGATACCTTCCAAGGGAGGCTTGCTGTCCTCTCTGCTACATAGCACTGAGAACACAAGGCTCAGTGTGTGCTACTGCACGATTTCTACCACCAACACAACTGTAAACAGTGTCAGATGCAGGTGATGAGAGAGAGGTGATGTATGAAAGAGATGAATGTTTCCTTGATAAATGGGTTCCTTCTCAGCCCTGTCGATGAGACTACAATCTTCTGGGGCCATTGAGTTACAAAAAATTCCAACTTTCAAAACTGGTCACTAAATCTGTCCAAACTTGTATACAGACCTTTTTCTTTTTAGTTCTTTACCTTCCAGGGGAGATAAATAAATAGACTTGTAAGATGACAAGAACAGCAGCCTTCACGAGGATTAAAAGCTAGCCTCAGTCCATAAACACTGGAATCTCTTCTGTGGTCAGAGAGACAGGCGTGCAGTAAAAACCGAGTGTAAATGAATCATTCTAAGAGCAATAAACAAATGGCAGCAAAAGGAAAACTTGTTCTCATGTGTCATTTAATGGCATAAACTCACACCCCAAACAGGTATCTGCAGAGAGTGTCAGTGAGCTTTGTACAACCCAACTGAAGATACTATCTATAGACATTCACAACACCTGACAGTACACAGGCACTGTGTGTGAGGGACCCAAAGAGTATCTGTAGTGCTGACAGCGTCTCCACAGAGCCCTTGCCCTTGGAACCTCTCCTTCCCAAGAACGAGCTGTCCAACCTACCCACCAGCTCTCCATTCATGAATAACCATTCCTGCTCAGCTGTGGCTAAACAAGCCCTGGTTCCTGAGGTCTGTCCTCATTTCAGCCAACACCATTCCTCCTTCCTGGAGGCCAGTCCATACCTCATGCTGCTTAGAACCTGTCCCACTTCTCTCTAGATGGGACAAGCTGTGAACAGTAGTGACCTTAACCCCTAACAAGGATGTAAGATGGATGGATAATAGTGTTAGAATCCACACAGCCTGGCAACCAAGGAATTTTCAGCCTTCCAAACTGTATCAGTCCAGTATTATAACCTGAGCATAAGACCAGTGTACTTCTGGAGTTCTTAAAAAAAAAATGGCCCATCAAGAACAAAAGCTCCCTAGAAGCTTCTCTTGGGATATGAAAGATCTTGCTCTTCTTTTGTGCTCTGTAGGAGACTGCCTTTCTCTGGCTGATATAAAATAGCTATAAAATAGCATGGTAGGAACAGAAGGCAGAGAAAACATAGCTGGATAGCCTCATAGCCTTTGGGTTACAAGACAGAAGATGAGAAAAACAAGAGCCACTGTTAACCCTGGGTCAAAGGCCACAGTGAAACTCCTTTGCTCTCACATTGATTTCCACTGGCATACTTCAGAGAATGGAGAATGAGAAAACATAGGGACTTTTTATGAACTCAGCTTGAATCTTCTCTTTTCTTGCTGGTCAAAGAGGAGCAGAACTCCACTGGACCCTGTGAGGATTGGCATCCTCAGGCCAATCATTTCACAGTCCAAACGGCAAACAGATCTGCTAGTGATGGACATGTATCATGTGCTCTAATTTATAAAGGCAGTATTAAAAGATAAAGACATTCATAGTGAAAACTATGAAATTTTTGTCTACAAAATAACAAGTATGGAAGATTCTAGAAGAATGGTGAGTGAAGACCATTCTTGTAATTCCTGAGTCCTGAGACACCAAAGCAGCTACAGCAATTGGAGTGTAGTAGTCACCCAGGGCTTCCTTTATACAAGGTGCTTGGTGAAATGTTCATACAGATCATGACCCTGCATTATGTAAGGAATATTATGACATTGTTTCTATAGACTATGGGACTTCAGAGAGATGAAGCAATTTGTCCAAACTAGATGGGGGCCAGGACTTAAGTTTAAACAGTAAGATTCAAAACTCTTGCCGCTATCAGCTGCATTCCATCTGTCCTCACATGGATGATCCCTTCAATCAGCAGATCAACCTACCAATAGGCACCCAGCAGGCTCCCAGCAAGCCCCTCTGGAGAGCCTTGTCTGGTTTAGGTATCCAACCCTCTCAAGAGTTGAGGAACTTCCATTGAGTCTTTCTGAATCCCAGAGTAACTCGGCAAAATAGTGAAGGGAATAATCAATCTCTTAATTATTTTTAATGTTCCAAAAAGTCTTTTAAAAAGTGTTTGCTGACAGTATCTTTCCTGTGACATGCCTATATATAATTTAGCAAATAATAAATTTCATTTACATGTTGAGGCTTGGGGGGCAAGGAAACAATTCAAAGCATATGATATATGATAGAAAATGTATATCTGTCAGTGATCATGGTGGAAACTACTGATCTAAACGGAATCACCCATTTCCAATGAGAAGTCAGTAGATGCTTCAGGGTCCACCAGTGAACAGAAGCAGCACTTGGGTCTGTCTCCCAACTTGCAGAAGAATGTCCCCTGTAACTCAGCATGTCACTCCACGATGTAACTTCTATGAGTCATACTGTAATGGTGGAGAGTCTATATAAGTTTGACTGCACTACAGTGGCCAGTTATTTAGTTAAGCATTAGGTTGCTGTGTGGGTATTTTTTGATTGTGACTAGCATCTAAGTCAGTAATGTTTTAGTGAAGTAAAACAATATTCATAAGAAGGGTAGGTCTGGTACTATTCCTTAAGGTATCTGTCTACTTAGTCAGGAAACTGTTTATAACAGTACCAACAATGCTAAAAACAATAAATTTTCTCAAGTGCATATTTATCCATAGCATATTTATGATCAAACCCTTGTTAATATTTCAGTAATTTTTCCAAAGGTCACTCACAAATTTTGAGGAATATTTTATAGCTTCAACATTTTCATGGGTTCCACGGACAAAACCCAAAAACAGATTCATGGGAACTTTACTGAGAGATATAGTATCTTTGTAAAATGTATACTATAGGGGTAGCAAATTAAAAGAGATTTGATATCCAGGAATAATTAAGTTCTATTTTAACTACAATGTAGTCGTGTGTGTGTGTGTGTGTGTGTGTGTGTGTGTGTGTGTGTGTATGAAGTTCTGCTGTTAACCACAGCATGTGCCTCACAATTACATGTTTAAGTGACAAATTTGCTTATTCTATCTATATTCTATTAACTTGTTTCAGTAAGGCAGATAGATGAGATTTTTACATCCTATCTTGCACTTACCAAGCAATTCCAATGTGCAATTTGTCCTGTCATTTGGATCTTGGATATGTGAAGCTTGGAAATATTGTCACTGTCACTGTCAAAGATGGAAGCAATTTATCTAAAAGGCACTGAAGTATGCCCCTGAAGACAAAGACACTTAATAAAAATGACACCACGCTGAAACCCACATTCCCTCATCAGGTCCCATCTAGAGAGCTGACCTCAGGTTGGTCAGACCCAGAGCTGATCCACCCAGTGGTACCAGAAGAATTTATCTCATGACAAGGCTGTTATTTCTCCCTCTGCTTCCTCATCAGTGGGGAATATTGAAAGTGGGACAGAAGTTCAGAAGCCTGCTCAGTAGGCCCTCGAATGGACATATTTTCTTAATGATAAATCAATATCAAGCACACTGCTTGAAAGTCACCCTGAGGAATGGTTTCAGGGGACAGGCTCTGTGGTAGGGGGGAAATGTTCCCAGTCTCAGACCTTGGAATATTTTCTATTCCTTTCCCTTGGCATACAGCTTATCAGAAAGAGACGACATAGGGCACTCAATGCTTGAAAAGACTAACATTGGTACAATATTGGGTAAGAAGTGATAAATACACAAAGCAATCGGCTATAAGGTCCATAGCTCTTAATTGTTGTCCTCTGGAGGTAGACATCAAAAAGGAGAGGTACCGATAGTAAACAATCATGAATTGCCATGTATTCCAGAGCAGTAAAAGCAAGTTCAAATGAAACCTTGACAAAAATTTTCACTGAAGTTTTGTTTTTGTTCTGTTTTAACTTGATGTTTTTTATTCCCTTTTTTCCAAGCTAGGTCTGTTCCTGAGAGGAGAAGCTACTACTGTCACTATCCTAAATCAACATAATTTCTCAATGCTTATCTTTATGCCCACAGATAAGTAGAGCTCCCAATTCTTCTCTCAAAGAAGCCCCCTTTTGCAATGATAAAGACTATTAGAGAGATCC
>CABHPQ010134039.1:0-40496 GCA_902168405.1 Peromyscus aztecus
GCTAGCTTGAGCAAACAGAATTTAAGACATTGCTTGTCTGAGAGGACCATAGCGTTTGTTTTTAGTTCTCCTCAGCTCTTAGGTCTTCAGGCTGCTGATTTGCCTGTGAATATGTACGGCCTAAATGGTTCAGACAGACTAGAGTCAGCTGGGAAATAATGTGTTTGCTCCTAAACCAGAGGGGATATTCATGAAGCTTCATGTTTTTTAGAAGCTATGTGTTCCTGTTTTCACCAGAATTTAAAATCAGCAAAAAGAAAGTTATTTAGAGAAACGCTAACAAATGGTTATTTTACAATTCTAATTAGTTTATAATGTCTGCAACTATATTTGCATTCGATGGTAGAGATGTACTTTTGTTAAGGAAAAGGAAAACTGAGAGTCAGGTGCACTGGCACACACTTGCAATCCCAGCCCTGCGGAGGCTGAGGAAGGAAAATTACAATTTGATGTCAGCCTGGGTTACATTGCAAGATCCTGTCTCAAATGAGCAAACAAAGCAAACCACCTTTGAAGCAACACACCTGCACAAGGATTATAAAAGTAAACTTGCAGTTCCCTTAAGAGCAAAAATTCAGGTAAGAAAATATATAAAGTTACAAATTTCAGGGTGTTTCACTTGACATTTTCCTTTTAAGAATGCAGTAATCACTTCATTACCAAAGATGTTTAACCTATCTTAGTAGTAATAACTGCATGTTTAGAAGTCGGTGTTTTGAACTGTGGATACACTTGAACCCACGGTGCATGGAGGATTTGGACCACATTGTTTGAGCCCAGAAACTGAGAGCTGCTTGCTAACTTTTTACAATTTCTTAGACCTCCAGTGCCCCGATTTCTTTGTCTTCTCCAGCAGAGTCTTTTGAGGAACACTCACAACGTCTGCATAATCAAATGGCTTTTTTCACTTGTGAGCACAGAGTCAGGTAAGATGTTTCTCATGTCTGAGAGATGACACTGAGGGATTGCAGAGTCCCTGGCAATAATTCGTGCAGGCAGTTTGGAGGCGGAGGAGGCGGGTATGGGGAGTGTGTCCTGGAGGCACAAGTCAGGCAGAAGCTGGGGGATGGGATGCAATTGGAACATCTGGAAGAGCAGGCCGTGGGAGTCCAGGAGAATGCTGTCTGACCTGTGCTCCTCTGGCTTCTGCCAAGGGCCTGGTGAGTCTCAGCTCTCATCTGTAATCAGGAGCATCAAGGGAGGAATTACAAAATAAAGATAAAGGAGTGGAGTGTGACCATGAGAGGGAGACCTGAGGGAGGAGAGTAAATAAAGGCAAACAACCGGAGATCTTGGCTGCATCTCCATCTGCAGGATGGAGGAAAAGAGAAGAGGGAGAGTAAGAAAGAGGGGAGACCATGAAGAGCATCCTTAGGAAGCCACACTTCAAAAGGATGGGGGCATATGCCCAGTTGTGGATCTGTGATGGAAGCCATTACTATATGTGAAGTCAAAAGAAAAAAAAAAAAGGACAAGATTAATAGCAGCTGCTACAGACATGAGCTGGTAACATTCTGCCAAGTTAAACCAATAACTTGGTAAGACCCAAACAGCCGCTGAGAATGCTGGATGAGAAGTCCAGGCTGGCAAACAGGTCAGTTCAGTTCTGGAGTTGCACTCAGTGCCTAAGCTGTGCTCTGGACACCATGACAAGTTTAGTCATCAGAGCTCAGACGAGGAGTATGGTGAGACTAAAAAGGTGACAATAAGAGAAATCACAGCCCAGGCAAAGAGGCTGCATGGCAAAGGTGGTCTGCACACAAGTGCCAGGAAGAACAAGTGAACTCATCACCAGCAGTTTTATGGGATGGAATCTATTTCAAGGCAGAAACAGACTGCATGCTTTCCACTGACCTTATAAATGCAAAGAATACAATTCTTTGTTTTATGTAACTTGATACTGTGGCCACTCTGTGTTACCTGGGACTTATAATCAGACATGATTAAATTTTCTAAGCTCAGGCAGGGTTGCAAAATAAAAGTTCACTACAGGCATTAAAGTATGTTTAAGCTGTACCCCTGTTGTGTAGCCATTATCTCTGAGATTAAGATGTTCCATCCTGCAAGGAAGCTCATTAAGATAAAAAGTAAACAACTTCTAAAGAGTTTCAGGAAGTTCCTGAAACTGAACAGATTTACTAGGCTCCTTCCTCCTCAAGAGTAAAGAGTAAATACTACTGAGTCACTTTCAGAGGTACCCAGGAGCAGAAGACAGCTAAGCTGCCTGGAAGAAGCTCAGGCCAGCTGCATCACTGGAAAGGACAGTCTCCAACCTGCTGAGTTGCCTGCAGGCTCTGCACTGTGCTCTAGGTTCCCAGCTTTTGTGAGCTGTCACCCATGCTGGGGTGGGCTTTGGTGATGCAGCTGTCTTTGATTCCTTTGTGCTCTTGTAAGTAACCAGTAAAACACATTGAATCACAAGTTGGACTTTGGTGGTATCTGTACTTTGGCTTGTCATGGGCTCCCTATGTGGGATGAGTGTATGTGTGCTGTGTCTCATTACAAAGTCCATCATCACACAGCAACCCCATGAAAAAGTAGAGGAAAAACTGTGTTCACAAGGCAGGTGGTATACAGAGGCTGAGATAGGGAAGTACAGTGTGCAGTCAGATGGTCATCAGTACTTGAGTATTCTACCAACAGGTAACTTTATCAAGAATTTAAAAACAGCCTAGCAGGAATTGTAAAAGATCCCAGCCCTGAAGAGATATCCGTCTAGACAAATAGCTTTATTAAGTCATCCATTCTTCAGTCAGGAGAAGGCAGAGTTGCAATAATGAGCACTGTGCAGATGTCCCAGAAGGACAGGAGCAGAAAGAACTCTGTGTTCCATCTCATGAGGCTGAGCCAACATTTCAACTCCTCCTTTCAGCAGTGGAAGTGCCTTCCATGACAGAAGCTGGACACACAGCCCAAAGCCATGTGTTAAAGGTATCCATCAGCTGCTGGAACCAGCTGTGGAAAAAAAGAATTTTCAGAATATGAAATCTGCATCCATGATTCCTTAAAGCATGGAGAAAGCTGTTCATCTTTTTTGTTTGTTTGGTTGGTTTGGTTTTGGTTTTTTTGAGATAGGGTTTTTCTGTCCTGGAATTCACTCTGTAGACCAGGCTGGCCTCAAACTCAAAGAGATCCACCTGCCTCTGCCTTTTTGAGTGTGGGGATTAAAGGCCTGCACCACGACTGCCCAGCTAAAGTTGCTGATCTTACCATAGAAAGGGAAGTTATTATCAACCAAGATTATTAATGATACAATTTCAGTTGTTTTTTGAGAGGGCCAGGGAGCCAGACAAGGGCCATGACCAGCTCCTAGCAGCCCTACCAGAGACCAGGCCTTCCTTAGTTTCAGTTAACTGGAGATTGCTGGAGCTAAACAGTCAGTTATTGGGAAAACCACAACTCAGGGGCAACCAATTAGCAGGTGCCCCACAGCCTTCTGCTAGCTAAAGATAGCTTTCTCTACCTTGCTGCTGGAATGTCCCTAACCATTAGAGCCACCTACCAATCCTATAACAAGCTGTAAACTTTTTGTTTAAACCCACCAATCAGCCCCCAGACTAATCTCTCCTCCCTGGAATTCCCTTAACCCCGCTTAAAAGGAACCTGTGAGCTTCCCTGGGGTTGCCATTTGCCACTTTGTCAGATGGTGAGACCCCAACATGGTTGGTAATTTTAATAAATGCTCTTCTGTTTGCATACATGACTGGTGGTCTTTTATGGGACTTCTTGTGGACCCTGACATTTTTCAGGGAAGAAGGCAGACAAAGATGATCAAAGAAGGCTGGGCACAGAACTACTATGATGAACACAGTAATGTTTCCAGAAGAAAAAGTGACTGGGAATGTTCCTTGTTGCTTATTTTTAATACAAGGTCTCACCTAGCAGTTTAGGCTGGCATGGGATTCACCAGGTAGTCCAGGCTGGCTTCAGACTGTTGATAACCCTCGTGCCTCACCTTTGAGTTCTGAGATTATACACTCAAACCACCACACCTGGTCTGAATATATTTGTTAATGAAAAGCTGAAATAAAATGATTTCATGGAAGAGGCTAGGGAACACTAAATAATAAGGTCCATGTTCAACTTCCCAATTACCAACCCAGAAGCCCACATTAGAGATACTGACATACTAGTAAACTCCATTCTTGAGCATTCAGTGTGTAGTAAGATTGAGATTTATATTTTAGCAAATTTTCCCCATAAAACTTGGGAACAAAAGATATTATTAATAAAAACTTGTCACAGGGATTTAAGCTACTTGCCCAGGGTTACAAAGCTTATGTATACTGGATGAGGACTCAAAGCAGATGTGTTTTCCTCAATGTGCACACTTACAGGCTATTATTATGATGCTTCACTTCTCTAAACATTTTAACTGATAGAATCAAAGATGGAAACCATTATAAACCTTTACATAGGGAAACAAATCAAAGCAGAGATGCTGGAGGCCAGTGCCAGGGACTGGTGCTGGAGACCAGTGCTGTCTGTTGATGTGTAATAAAAAAAGAAGTTTTTAAAAAGAATAGACAAGGAAAGAGATCTAGTTGATTTACTACAGAGTAACAAAATATTTTAAGAACAATTTTACTGTTTACAGAAAGAGAAGAAAAAGGGTAAATTGGCATGTTTCAGCAAATTTTAATTTACCAAGGCCTTTTGGAAGAAACAATAAACCACTTGAATCTAAAAATTTTAGTGCCCTTTAGAAAAGCTAAAGTATCGAATTCTCAGATTTCAGACAAATCGGCCACTGTGGTTGACACAATCCTTGAAGCATCTTTTAAGTTGGTATTCTGTGTGAAGCCCAATTCTCACAGGCTTGGGACTTCAGGCTTATGTCTGGAAAACTCTATGAGTAATATGGCCAAAAGGATCTACCTACACGATGTTCTGAACAGATTGCTCTTGTTTGGATCTTAGCTGGACCCCAGCCTGTGCACTCTTGGGCAGGTAGGGGTAAGTGGGAGGAGGTGGGGTCCCTGAGAAAGTTGCCTTGAAGGGGAAATTGGGCCAGGCCACCTCTCCTCCCTGTCCGCTTGCAGATCTTCTTCACCATATCCTTCTACCATGTGCACTGTGGCACTACAACCCAAATCAACAGGGCAACCAACCCTGAGCTAAAACTGTGAGTGTAAACCTTTCCTTCTTTTAAGCTGACATTTTGTCATAGTGCTGCAAGCTGACCAATGGTGTTGAAGTAGATGGCAGCTATAATTTCAAAGGAGGGCAATCATGGGGAGAAACTGAAGGTGGACAATGAAGAACAGTGGCACATGGGAACTCACATGAGTCTGGCCACCCACAAAGATAACACAGTACCCGTGCTTGACTCTGCACCTCCAGACTTGGTAAATCCAGTTACTAACTCAGGAGACTGGTACCTTTAGCTGTAGAATGTACAAATGATTGTTGAGAGCTGAGGGGATTTTAATTGTGAAAACGTCAGTGGGAACTGAAGAGCTTCAGCCCTCATCTGGCAGAAGAGCCAGCAAATTGGCACGAATGTCACCAGCAGCCAGGCCAGGGGTTCAGCCCCAATGTTCAGACCTGATGGCCCTTTGTGACCTCACAACATTCTTCCTGGTAGGTTCTGCTTCAGGCCAGATGGGGGTGAGGAATTTAGGAAATGTCGCACAGCACAGACCACCATGCTTCATTTGCATCTAATGACCGACCTTCCATCACCCTACAGTGTCCCACTCCTGTTAGCATTTTCCCTAAAGCTCAATGCAGTATTTCCTTTGCAAAATTAGTATAATTCCTCTCCTCCCCCAGGTTCTACAAACCAAAAAATTCAGTCTGTGATGCCGTGATATTGCTGATGTCATTTGATAGACAGCTGGATGACCCTGTAGGAGATGCAGTAAGAAATGAATCTGCACTGTGCAAGGAACCCAGGGCTTATGGCTCAGAACAACCAAAGCAAGGCCTCCTTGGGACACTGGAGCACTGAGATGTTCGGAACAGACTCAGTAATGCTAGCATGTCCAAACTCATGTGTGTTAGAGGAATTTTCAGTTTTACACTTCACAACAGCACCATATGACATCGTTGTACTTCACTATAAATATTGTACAAAAACTAATTTGAAAATAATAAAGAAGAGACAAACTCTGACTTCCTCATCACTTCTACACTCTTCTATACATATACCATGAGTATTCCATTATTCACAGCATAACAGTGCCTCCTTTCACCACCAAAACACATCTCATTTTTGTGTCTCCAGGTTTATGTCTACAGAGGACTGTCATATGATGGAATTCAAACTCATGTGATGGTGTGTAATACAGCATGCTTGGATTTAAGAGAGACTAAAGTGAGGATGCCCATCTTACAGAGGCAAGATCTCATAAGCAAGGGGTCTCTTCTTGGAGAAAGATTTGATGATAACCAGGCACCGTAAAAGAGCAGTTCTGCTTTGCTTGTCAGAAGACAGAAGGGATCATGTGGCAATGCTGTCAACACATAGCAGCCTCTAGGTACAACAGCAGAAAGCCCAGTAGTGGCAGCTACAAGAAACTGAACTGTGACACAGCCAGATTACCTGAGGACAGAACCCTGGTATCCTGCAGCCCCAGATAACATCAAACTTTTTCCCTGTAAAAACTAGAGCAAACAGAATGGAAACTCCTGACCTTCACAACCTTGAGCCACAACATTGAAGGTGACCATATTTACTCAAGAAACAATTAAGTCCTCACAGTCTGCAATGACAAATAGAAGACACAGATGGGGGAATTTTTAAGTTAAAAAAAATGATTGAATGTTATAATCAAGTTACTAAAGCTATTTAACAACTTTGGCAAAATGCAAGTGTTCCTAAGAAGGAAGGGTCCTGAAAACTATGACTTCTGAAACCAAAGCCAGTGGCAGCCGCAGTGCTCTACTTACTAATTTCACTACATTGCATGTAGGCAGACTTTTATTTTCTGCCTGCCAGTTCACAAATAACTGACATGGAGACTTCATATGAATTGTAAATGCTTGGCCAATAGCTTAGGCTTGTTACTAGCTAACACTTACAACTTAGATTAACCCATTTACATTAATCTACATTCTACCATGTGGTGTTACCTCTCTTTCATCTTGTACCTCTTGTTTATTCTGTGTCTGGCTGGCGACTCCATTGACTCTGCCCTTCTTCTTCCCAGCATTCTCTCTGCCCCAAAAATCCTGCCTACCTATTGACCAACCAGCTTTTTATTAGCAATGAGAGCAACACATTTTTACAATGTACAGAAGGATTATTCCACAGCATTTCTCTTTTTGACTAAATAGAAAAGGAAAGTTTTAACTTAAAAATAGTAAAATTACATACTACAAAACAGTTATCAGGTAAGAATTACAGTTATAATATCCAGTCCATTTGTATTTAGCAAAATTAGAGAAAATACTCTATTATTTATCTTATCTTTGTGAATATAAAGTTTTATACCTAATTTACCTTTTATCATAACTAAGGAAAACTAACTATGACTATCTAGTCTTCAATTCTGTCAAAAACCCCAGAAGGGTGAAATGTTACCTAACAATAGGGACATCTGGCTGTCTGGACAGTCACTCAAATTTCTTTTGTAACATTTGGGGCCACCATCTTTCGCCTACAGGCCTAATATATCTGACAAACTTCTCTGAGAAGCAGGGAATTTTGAAGGACTCTCCTACCTTGTCTTGGGAAAGTTTGGCAGTCATTTTCTTTTGAGACCTTTGGTCCAGTTTGAAGCTAGGGCAGCTTTTTGCCCAAATGGCTAGCTTTTGTCATAAGGAAAGCAAACTCCATATGGAGTTTCTTCAGTGCCCATTATCTTCTCTGAAGTAAATTGGTACTGCCAGGAGATGTGTCTCACTATTGAGAAAAGTCTTATGTTATTAAACCAGTTTGAATGCCATATTCTGTAGGTCTTTGAAGTGTTTGAAGAACATCTATCTATCTAAATATATCTGTTTATCTTTGAAAACATACCTAATATGACTACAAGTTTGATTACTATAGATGACTCACTACTAACCTGCATTTTTAATTATCCACTACATTTTAAATGAGTTGCATAAGCATAATACCCCAAATAAGGGTAAATATATATATATATATATATATATATATATATATATATATAATAGCAAAAATAACTTTAAATTTGTATTAATAAACCAAAATCCATACCAATCTAAAATAATTCAAAATTAATTGTTGTTCTTTTTTAGATTAAAGTAGATTTAATAATCTACCATTTTATCTCATCATTTCTATATCATATCTCTCTTTCTTGCTTTAGAAAGAGATCTTTGAATTTAACTCCTTTGTCTATCTTTTTTCCTGACTTGATCAATAACAGCTTGTAACCAACCCTCCTTAAATGATAACCAACATCCATAACCCATTTTTTGGGAATGTGGGCATTGTTCTTTAGACTACTTCTTGTTGTCTGTGGGTGCTGGTATCTTTGGAGGAACCTTAAGAAAATCAGGATAATTGTAAGGTCTTGGCTGGAATAATTTGTGAGGCTAGACCATCACAGCCAACAGCCTTGAAGCTGTTCTGGATATAGAACTCATGAATTGCAATAGAAGCATTCTGAGATGTTGGATGATCTAGGTCATTTATTTTCATTGGTGTTTGGTCCCCTTGTTTTGAAAATACATAAACTTTCAAAGGTAACATATATTACAAATATGGAATATGTGGTGTGTGCAAGTCAGTTAAAGGTAATTTTTGTTATATATTTGAATAGATAAAACATACATTATGTCTTTTGTAGTTTTTCTAGTTTTTTTTTTATGTCTGTAGTCAAGATTTTAGGAGGTCTTTTCTGATCAAACCTGCTCTATATCAATCTGGAATGAATCTACAGTCTCTCATTTCCTAATAATAGAAATAATAGGAAATAAAAAAGCATAACCTCTTTCCCAAAGTAACATATCTTATGACTTCCATTTTGAACTCAAGATACTTTTTAAATATACAGGTTGGTTTAATTAAGCAGTTTTCATAATCCAATGTGTCTTAGCAGCTGTTGTTCCTTCCTCAGAAATCAGAAAATCTAAAGACAACACAGTAACATAACAGAGCCCAGACTCTGTGTATTTTCCATCTTTACATGTCTTATTCTTTTTTATTAATTTACTTTTCTCTTTAAAGACTTTACTATTTTTAATGACTGTCTATACCCTTTATCTTTTCTTTCTTAAGCCTATGCACCTTTTTAAAAGCACTGGAACCTGTTTAGAGTTCTTTTTTTCCATCTGAATCTGTCTTTACTGCATATCTCTCTCTTTTTCTGACCACATGAGCCTCTAAACTGCTAAGCAGCATGGCTAGGATCTCTGTTGCAGCTTTGGCTGATGGCTCTGCCCTGCTTCTTGGTCTGTGAAAGATCCTGCAGGCCTGTCTGGCTGAGAGCCACATTTTTTTTAATCCGGGAGCTACATTCAATCTCCCAACTCTGGGATACTGGTGCCCACACTGCAGCAGGCATTTTTACTTAGTTTGCTAGGGTTTGTTTGTTTGTTTGTTTGTTTGTTTGTTTGTTTGTTTGTTTAGCTTTCTCGGGCCCTATGTGGAAATTCAGACCCCATGTTGGAATACCATATATGGACAGACTTTTCTTTTCTGCCAACACAGGGACTTAACATTAATTATAAATCCTCAGCCAATAGCTTAGGCTTGTTACTAGCTAACTCTTACAACTTAAATGAACCCATTTATATTAATCTACATTCTGCCATGTGGCATTAAGTCTCTTTCGTCTTGAACCCCCTGTTTCCTCTACGTGTCTGGCTGGTGACTCCTCTGACTCCACCCTTCTTCTTCCCAGCATTCTTTCTGGCCCCGAAATCCTGTCTAGCTATCAGTCAACCAGCCTTTTATTAACAAGGAGAGCAGCATATTTTCACAATGTACAGAGGGGTAATTCCACAGCAATTGCAGGCTCTTGATTTTGGCTTGAGTGATGTTCTAGTTAGCTTTCTGTTGCTGTGCTAAACACCATGACCAAAAGCAACTTAGGGGGGAAAGTTTACTTCAATTTATAAACTCACAGTCCATCATGCCGGGATGTCAATGCAGGAACCTGGAGGCAAGAACTGAAGCAGCGGCAATGGAGAAATGCTACTCACTGGCTTGCTATTCATGGCTTGCTTATCCTGTTTTCTTAAACCATTCAGGATCACTTTTCCAGGGGAGGCATCACCCACAGTGGCTAAATCCTTCTGCAGCAGTCATCAATCAAGGAAATGTCCTACAGATTTGCCTACAGGCCAGTCTAAAAAAGGAAGGAAGGAAGGAAGGAAGGAAGGAAGGAAGGAAGGAAGGAAGGAAGGAAGGAAGGAAGGAAGAAAGAAAGAAAGAGAGAGAGAAAGAGAGAAAGGAAGAAAGAACAGTACAAGTGAAAAGGAGGAATTAATTTCTGTTTAATCACTGAACTATTCCATACTGGCTATATGCTCAATGTATATGTGTGCAACAACTTGAAGAGAGATAAAAAATGTGGTTTATGGAATGATTGTCCATAGAGGTCTACCTGTACATGTCCTGAACAGACCAGTCTTTACTTCAATATCTTGCTATTGGCTTAGTCTATGCACATGAAGCCCATACATAAAGAGGACCAACTGCATTGACAAATATATTTATATTTCTCACTGGTAAGATGAAACTAATTTGCAAAATGGGTAATCTACTATTAAACACTCAAGACTATGGTTCTGTTATGTAAATGTGTCTGCTGTTTCAGTTTTACAGATACATGGAGATGTCAAGCAAAAGGAATGAAGCCCTGCCTGACGGGCACTAGGGGATAAAATTAACAATTAATGGAGTGCTTTGGGTACCTCCATTCCTTCCTCATGAATCACAGATACTTCTGCACACAAACACAAACACAAGTCTAACTGCAAGCCTGTATTCTTTCTAAGATCACAAGCCAAGCCTGGGGACCAGGGCTAAGTTATCAGACTCCTTCTCCTGGATCTAGTCTTGAGTTATTAGAGTTTAGTAAGCTTAAGTCTGTTCTCTTACTCTTGGGTGAAAGTCTGAAAATCATTTTCTTTTTAAGCTCTGATAGTAAATGTTTTCAATTTGATACACCATAGGCTCTGAGTCATAAGGACCCTACAGTCATAGTAGGAAAATGCTCAATGACAATGTGTATATTTGTACCCAGAAATGTATGCTTGTGAAACTTTGTGAAATCTGAGTTTTATGTACCACAAAACAGAAGTTGTTTTGTTTTGTCTTTTATTTAAGGGTGTGTAGGGGTTAGCATGTATAGTGGTATTCTATTTGTGCTGAAATGCAATTTTATTTGTATGTTAATAAATAAAGTTGCCTAGGGGTCAGAGCTATTAGCAAACCATAGCGAAAGTCAGGGCGGTGGTGGTGCACGCCTTTAATCCCAGCACTTGGTAAGCAGAACTAGGTAGATCTCTGTGTGTTCAAGGATACAGCCAGCATTGGAGACACACGCCTTTAATCTCAATACCAACCTTAGAAGACCTGGAGTGACCTACAGATAGGCAGTGACGAGACGGTCATGTGGTTGGGTTTACAACCAGTGAGAAGGAAGAACAAGAACTCTTTATAAGACAAATGCACAGGAAGTAGCTCCTTTTTCGGAGAGGTCCCTTGGCAGGAGAAGCTAGCTGGCGGAAAGCGGTAAGGCTCTTAGCTCTGACCTCTTGGGCTTTTATCTTTACCTTGGCTCTGTGTTTCTTATTTAATAAGACGGTTGGTTACATCTACAAGCATGCATGTGTGGATGGAGGCCTAATGTAAATCTTGGCTCTAATGCCTCAGGAACCATCTGCCTTGTTTTTTAAGACAGGATCTCTCCTTGGCCTGATTAGCTTAGTTTGGTTGGCCAGTGAGCCCCAGAGATCTGCCTATCTCTGCCCCCTCACCCTTGGGAGTGCAAGATGCCCCACCAGGGCTTTTTTTGTGTGTGTTCTAGCACTGAACTCGGATCCTCATGCTTGGGAGCAAGAACTTAACTGTGAATCTCCCAGCCTTAGTTACTTTGAGTTTTAACCATCCAAAAAAATTAAAACAAAAAATTTTTAGTTTGAGGGTACATAAGACAGTCATCACCATTAGCTAACTATTAGGGTTGGATGAAACTCCCTGACTGAGTATTGGGTAGATTTTTCCCCCAACACAATATCTTTATTAATTATTTGGGAATTTCATATAATGCACCCAGATCACACTTGCTTTCCATTCCTCCTGAGTTCACTCTCCCACCCCTGGGCTACCCCCAGATAAAAGGAAAAAAAGAAAGAAAGAAATACACCAAGTCCAATATGTGTTGCCCGTGTACTCACTGGAGCAGGGTCATACTCCCAGTGGCCAACCCCTTATAGATAATTAAGTCTTTCCCCACCCCACCCCCACGAGAAGCCATCAACTGTGGAGAGCTACACTTCAGCATCCTCATCACAATTTTTAAGGACTCTTGTCAGTAGCTTCCAGTCTGGACTGTTTCTTTTTTGTTTTTGTTTTTGCTTTTTGGGGGTGGGGTGGGGCTGGGAGGTTGTCACAGAAGCCTTCAATGTCTCTCATTCTCAAGTATGAGTCTGCAGTCATCGATAACACTGCAAAAGATTCTTTGCCCATAACAACCAGGGGCAGCACAGATCATGGACTTCCACACAGTCTCCAGTGGCAGCATAGACCAGAGACGTCAACAGGTCTCAGGTGTCTGCACATACCACAGACTTCAGCATGGCCTCTGTTGGTACCATGGACTATGCAGATCATTGAAGGAGGCTTAATCCAGAAATTGAACCCTTCTTCATCTAGGATATCTTACCATCACTCAGAGTCAGGGTGGTCTTATGGTTTGGCAGCATGTTTGGGGACAGAACCTGTATGATCTCCAGGCTGGTGTACACCACCCTGATGCCCCTACTTAGCGACAACATGCTCCTTTGCTCAGGCCTGTGGTGATATATTGTGTACTCTAATAAACTTGCCTGAGGATCAGAGAACAGATCCAGCCACTAGATTCGACAAAGAGGTCAGGTAGTGGTGGCACACACCTTTAGTCTCATCACTTGGGAGGCAGAGATCCATCTAAATCTGTGAGTTCAAGGCCACATTGGGCTACATGAGATTGACTCAGTCTAGGAGAGAAACAGAGCCAGGCAGTGGTGGCACACACTTTAATTGCAGCACTTGTTATCTCATGCCTTTGCTTGGGAAGCACACATGCCTTTAGTTCCAGAAGTAATAAGGCAGGGGAGAGAAAGGTATATAAGGTGTGAGGAAACAGGAACTCACTCTCTTTAGGCTGAGGATTTCATAGAGGTAAGAACTAGTGGCTGGCTGTTCTGCTTCTCTGGTCTTTCTGCTTTCACCCTGATATCTGGCTCTGGGTTTTCTATTAAAAGGACACTGGCCCCACCCTCATACTCTCAGCACCGCCACAGCCACCACCTCTGCCTCTGCCACTTTCCACTTCTCTCTGCCATTGGGTGTTTCTGCTCTGCCATCTTTTTTTTTCCAGTTCGATGAAAGCACACACACACATGCATGTATGTATGTATACTTTCATTTTATTTCCATTGGTATTTGCCCACATGTCTTCCCACAAGACCTGCCCTTTTTTCATTGTTCCAGAGATACTGAACGCTCAGCAGGCTCATCCTCTGTCCTTGCCACATCTCCCCAGGGAGCCTCCATGGGTCTCTCAGGCTCCTCAGAGCAGCTCCCCTGTTCCCCCAGTGCTGGTGGCTGCCACCATCTTGAACATTTCCTCTGGTAGATTTTTTTTTATTTAAGCCTACCATTCCCTGACTTCTCTCTGTTGTCTGATCTTTCTCTTCTAAGGGCTTTGATTTCTGTCCATCACTGCGTAGCTCTCTTCAATGCCTGTGTCTTGTGCACCGTTTAAACCAACCAGAGTTTTGCATATAACCTAACATCAATGTATTTACACATCGACTGAAGGGTATTATGGCTGCAACCTATTGACAGGTCGAGGATCATAACCTGCAGTGAGAAGATGACTTTTGTAATTTAAAAGAAAATTGATGTCAGGATAAAGTGTGTTGTGGGCTGAGAGTTTAGCTCAGCCATGGAACATTTTCCTAGCATATGTGAGACTCTATGTTCAGTCTCTAGCACATGCACACACACTCCCTAATTGAAAAAGATATATAAAGTATTTGTATAAAGAGCTCAGAGTAAAAGTGATAATTTTGCTGGTTTATGCCACTATAAGAATGCTGAAATCAAGGGACACCAGTACCTGAAAAGCTTACCCCAAGGCCTCGGGAACACTAAGTGGGTATATTTGAGGAGAAGGGAGTTGTTTTGTTTTGCTTTTTTTGAGACCCCGTTTCACAGTACAGCCCAGGCCAGGCTCAAAGCATGACTCTGCTGCGGAAGGCCCCTGAGTACTGAGATGTGCACCCTCTGCCCAGCTAATGCAAAGGCTAGTGAAGAAATGAAGTAAAAATATCAGTGAAGCTTTGAATTTGGGCCATTTGAGCAAGCCTTTAGGTGTGCATAAAACTCTTCTATGCTACTGTACCAGAATACCCAGTGCAGTCTCTGGGCAGCCAATAACGACTTTCTGTTGACTTAAACTCATTTCCAAGCAGTCTTCTTTGGTGAATACCCCACAACACACAGCAGGATAAACTCTTCTTGGCACATACACAGCATCCAAGACACTAGATTGGATTTCTACCCTGTTCACCTCCCAAAATGTCTGCTCATTGGCCCGTACCTGCATCTGTTTTCTCGGTGAGAGAGCATTTTGTAACAGTACCATCTAAAAGAATAACATAAACTTCAGCCTGTCTGCATTTATTATCATTGGTTATAACTATTAAAATAATTTTCAGCAGTTTAATTTTATACAAGCCTTCACTGTGCTATAGGAGCTCAGGCATTGAGAAGTGCTATTATTTGGTGTGAGTCACATGTGAGTGATACAGGATGTCTTTTAAGAGATTTTGTTGTGTAAATGACTTTAAGTGAAAAACAACAATAAAAGAATCTGTCAGAAATCCAACACACAGTGGAGTGCACCCAATTAATTTAGGTCAATCCTCTGCCACCTCCAGTCTAGGCTCCTTTTCAGTCTGTCCTATTTTAAGCTCAGGATACTTCTGTCCCTACCCTTTCCTAAGTAGATTAAGTCTCCCACAGACTGTGAATTATCTTCCTCTTTAAATTGTCCCAGGGGCCACTGATATGGAGAATCCCTCACATCACAGCCAAGGCATGGATGGGTCCGAGGCCACTCTCTGATGCCTTGACTGTAGTCACAAAGTGCACATCTGCCTGAGCACACAGACACAAAGCTGCCAGAAAGAAAAAAAAAAAAGAAAGAAAGAAACAAGCCCTTGAGTAAACTCTGAGCTCCTTTGGAAAAGCCTGTAAATGGCTGTCATTTCAGCTCGTTCAGCTTATTCATCAAATTAGGAAAGTATTCGAGTGAGAAAATAAAATCCTTATTTATCCTCATACTTCAGAACTGCCATAGGCAGTATTAAACAACTTTCATTTTCTCTTCAAATATGCACATGGATATTTTCATCTGGACTTTTCTGTGCTGTTGACAAATTTCAAAACTGGGCCATGTATATTTTTATAGACAAGCTTTGGTTATATTCACATTAAAGCACATTAAATGGATTAAAATAAAAATTAGCATAGCTGTGGTCGGTGGTACCAATGAAGGGCGGCTCTTCCATGAGACTCACACACTCCTGGAACGACTTCCAAAATTCTTCATACTTCAGTCCCTCCAAGGTTACTCTCCATCAAGTCTTGTCCATCTGGGGCCAATTGAAGCATACTGATGTCACTTTCCAACATGCCTTGTAAATTCTCTGGCCATTCTTTTTCCCTCATTCCTTCAGCAGACAAATGTTTGGTGAATAGGTTTTTTTGTTGTTGTTGTTTTGGTGGCTTTCCCATCCTGTCCATTGTCACTCACCACTTGGTGATTCTGGCCTAGACACTCGCTGAGAGTGTCTCTGAAATGACCATATTCTGTGCTCTTTGTGGTCCAAAATCCTGAATGCTTGGAATAGCTCATTTAGTCAAGCACTTGACACTTCAGCCGTAGTGCCCAGGGTGGACCTGGAGCAATGCTCTGACTTCATGTGGTCTACTGTGGTTGTATAATATATAGATATTCAAATGCTTGTATAGGATGTGATGAGTGAGTGAATGGGCTCAAGGGTTAAATCCCACGTCCAACAATTCTTAAGTACATGAAATTGAGAAAGCTCTTTCATTTGGGACGGGCCTCAGATTCTCTCCTGGTGAAATGGTGTGATCTTGGCACCAATCATATAAATCTAACGAAATCATTAGATTTCATACACGTGGCAGTTAAGAGTCAAGTCAACAGCTTCCACCCAACAAATATCTAGTTGCTACACTAATTCTTAGTTTTTCAACTCTCCCCAACACCATAAGGGAGCTCATCATTATAAACTCCATTTTCATATCCCACACATCTCCAAGCTTGTTAACATCACGAGGTATCCACCAGAGAAGACTACATGGACATGGGTTCAAGCCAGTAGAAAGTCTTCATTAGCTGCCAGTGACTACACTGGGAGTTCAGGACCCCAGGGAAGTTGTGAGCCTTCCTCTGGGTGAGTTTTCAAGCATAAAAAAACTCATCCTGAGTTGACATACCTCACTTAACAGGGACAGTTAGCCAGAGCAGAATTACAAAAGTCAAAATCAGGGCTAGTGCATTTAGGAACTTCCCCAGAACTATGGACTTTGATGGATTAGGTTTTTGTTCTTGTTTTAGCAGATGTTGCTGCCTACCTGCTGGGTTCCAAGGGCTGAATGCTACTTCCATCATGGTGTCAGTTGTGCTAAGGTCTGAGTGCCTGTAACATTTCCCACTGGTTCTATGGGCATGAGTCAAATGGACTCATTAAGGGCAGAGGGTTATACTGTCTCCTTAGTATTAGTAGTTTAACAGAATTTATTCTCTGTTTTGCATAGCTAAGTAGGAAGTTGAGCAAGTAGGGTCCTATAGTGAGAGCCAGGAGCAAAAGGATTAATGGCTCAGTTGTGGCCGTAAGTAATTAACCAGGGAGACCAGGAGAGCAAAGATTAGTACCAGTTGTTAGATTCTTGATGTCTCCTTTTTTATTCTTGGTTATTTTTGACATGGCTAAACTTTCTCTAATTATCCCTGATCCACTGGCCTAGAAACAACAAGGTTCTCCTGTTCCATACAGAAACTTCCTTGTCTCATAAAGAGGAGCTCTAGTATTCTTCAATTCTGAAGAACAGTCTCAGCCAAGGAATCTAACTGGACTTCCAGATGGGAAGCAGAATTTTCTAGATGGTCCAGGCTTTGTCTACGTGAGCACTGAGTTTCTTAAAGTTTTTATCCCCATAGCTAGGGCTGAAGTTCCAACTGCAGTAGAGCACGTGATATTTGCCCCCACCAACAGGAAAGTTTGAGAACGGAGATAGCTCACAGCACACAGGGAAGCCCAGAATCTCGAGTTAGGTGGACCTTGGCTTCTTTTCCATTATAGATGACTACCCGTGGTATGACATGTATGAGGATGCAAAGGAGTGGAGTTTCCTCCAGTGCAAACAATTTTAGGACTATGAAGAGATCAGTGTACAACCCCCCAACCCGGAGAACTCAGGTTTGCAACTCAACTAAGCATAAAGCTGTTTGACTGGTTTCTGGAAGATTGGGGAACCACCAGTTGGTCAGGCAAAGTAATGGATAGATGGGAGCCTCTTCTTTTTATTGTGGACCTGCAGACTCAGGTGCAGACGAATTTCTAAATGGTCTTATTAAATAAAAAACATGGAGCCAAATATAGGGGTGAAAGCCTTAGAGAGATCAGGGAAATAGGGAAAGCCACTAGTCAACCTTACCTCACCAACTCTGCAGCTTCCAAATGTGAGCTACTTCCTGTTTTATCCATGCCTTTATTTAAGCCTTGCTGTTCTGCCCTCTCATTGGCTATCTTAGCCCAGCTACCTCACTTCCTTGTCACTGCCTGTCTGTACAGAGCTCCAGGTCTCTGTGTTTGGTACTAGAATTAAAGGCATGTGTCACCATGCTTGGTTCTGTTCCCTAGTGTGGTCTTGAACACACAGAAACCCTGCCTGCCAGGTGATCAGATTAAGAGTCTGTGCTGCCTGACTTCTTGTTTACTGAAAATAGCTGGTCTTTTACCCTTGATCTCCAGGCAAGCTTTATTAAAACACAAATAAAATATCACCACACTTGACATGCTCTTCCCCAAGAGCAAGCAAACCATCTCCCGGTAGCCTCTGGATGCAATATTTTGTAGAACTCTATCTGGAAGGTGGATATAATATTTTAGAGAAATCTATCTGGAAGGTAGTTTGGGTCTCACTGGATAGGTTGGCTATGAGCTACTGGTTTAAAATATTTTTTGAATTTTTATACCCAAGGTCCTGGCTTATGGATGTTGGAGCCCTTCCCATAGGGAGACAAAAAAGACAAATAGGACAACCATAATTATAGGGCCCGTGTCAGTTTTGTTCTTTAGGGGGTGAATCAGAGGACCTGGTGATGACCCATCTGTCATTATGTTTTGTAGCCTCTCCAGCAGGATGTGGTGGATCTACTGCTATATGGGTGGTAAGGACCACAGAGTATGGGCCATTCCAAGTTGGTTCCAGGTTCTGGATCAGTATCCCCTTTACCTATACAAGGCCACCAGGCTGAGACTTGTGGAGAGGCTCAGATACTGGCAAGGGAGCAGCCTCTCAAACTGTTGGATGAATAGTCCCCTGGGTCTGCTGCAGGGCCTATGAAGGCTTGAAGAAGGAATGATTAGTGGTTTCTGTCTTATGAACACCTCCATCTGGGGTACACCTGGCCCTCAGTGGGTGTACTGGCTGGTTTTGTGTGTCAACTTGACACAAGCTAGAGTCATCAGAGAGGAAGGAGCCTCAGTTGAGGAAAGGCCTCAATGAGATCCAGCTGTAAGACATTTTCTCATCTAGTGATCATTGAGGGAGGGCCCAGTCCATGGTAGGTGGTGTCATCCATGGTCAGGTGGTCCTGGGTTCCATAAGAAGGTAGACTGAGCAGGCCAGGGGAAGCCAGTAAACAGCACCCCTTCATGGCCTCTGCATCAGTTCCTGCCTCTGAGATCCTGCCCTGTTTAAGTTCCTGTCCTGACTTTCTTTGGTGATGAACAGCAATGCTGAAGTATAAGCCAAAGAAACCCTTTCCTTCCAAACTTGCTTTTTGGTCATGGTGTTTCATCACAGCAACTGAAACCCTAACTAAGACAGTGGGGCAAAAGGTAGGAGACTGGTCCAAGTCTCACCAGTCTCAAGGACATACATAGCCTACCTGTCTTAAGCTTTGTGGCCTCTAGGCAACAAGTAGTTTTCAATCAACAGTTACCAGATTTAGGGAAACTTTGACTGTGAAGGCTGGGCCATTGTTGGACCCCAGGGAGGGGAAACTGAATCTAGGGATAATATCTGGGCCTGATTCCCTCAAATGGTTGGTCTGGTGGAATTTGATGACCTTCTTTCTTCACATCAGGGAGTATGGGGCTCTTTCCCAGCAAGAACCACCACATATGTCTCCTGTTTGGCGTTTTTCCTTTTTGTCCACTTGGTTTCTTTGTGTGTAGGTTGGGTACTTGTCAGGGTTAGGCAGGGTAACCGAGATCTGAAGCGGCTCCTCTGGTTCTAGGGCCGCCTTCAAGGTGGCCAAGTCTACTGCCATGTTGCCTTGGGTCTTTGGGACTTCTCCTTTTGATGGCCTTTGTAGTGGACAATGTCTATCTCTTGGCAGCCTATGGCCTCTAGTAGGGCCAGGATTTTATTGTTGTTGTTTAGTTTGCTTCTTACTTCCTTTCCAGCTGAGGTAAGGAGCTCCCCCCCCCCTGCTCCGTAGAGGACCCCATAGATATGGACAGTGGTAAATGCACACAAACTGTCCATGTGCCCTTCCCTAGGGAGTGCCTGGATTAACTCCTGAAACTCAGCTCTTTGTGCTGAAGACCCTTGGCTGAGGGGCTGGGCCCACACCCTCCTGCTCAAGGTGACAACTGAGGCCCGGGTATACCCCATTTCATCTTGAACAAAACAACATCCATACAGTCCCTCCTTAGCTCTGAGGGATTGGATCACTTCGGTCACTCTCAGAAAGTGCAGACTGCACAGTGGCAGAGCTCAGAGTGGAATGGATGCTGGAAGCTTCCAGATGACAGCCCCAGAGCAGAGTGGAAGATGCAGAAGCTGCAGCCCAGGAGCATCATCAGTCACGATGGGGCCCTGCCTAACACAGGAGCTGAAGCTCTCAAGTCCATCTTCCACCACAGCCACCAAGCACTTCCACATTGCCAGCACCTGCTTGGATGAGCTGAGCTGGGAGTTCCTGCTGGCTGGAGCCAGAGGGGCTAGGGTTAAGTCTGTGCCCGGACTGGACCATATCTTGTAGTGATATATTGTGTACCCTAATAAACTTTGCCTGAAGATCAGAGGACAGAACAAGTCACTAGATAAACATAGAGGGCAGGCAGTGGTGGCACACACCTTTAATCCTAGCACTCCTGAGACAGAAATCCATCTGGATTTCTGTGAGTTCAAAACTACTCTGGACTACATGAGATTGACTAAGTCCAGGAGAGAAACAGAGCCAGACAGTGGTGGCACATACTTTAATGCCAGCACTTGAGATCTCATGCCTTTGCTTGGGAAGCACATACACCTTTAATCCCAGGAAGTAATATGGTGTGGCAGAGAAAAGTATATAAGGCATGAGGAGATATGAACTAGAGGCCTTTCGGCTGAAGACTTTTCAGTTGAGGAATACCTTTTGGCTAGAGGCTTGTCAGCAGAAGCATCCTTTTCAGCTAGAAGGCTTTTTGGCTGGAGCCCTTTCAGCTGGAGCTCTTTCAGGTGGTGGCTGTGGCTTACTCTGCTGCTTTGATCTTTCAGCTTTCACCCCAATATCAGGCTCAGGGTTTTTTATGATAAGACGTTTAGAAATTCATGTCACAAAATCTCCCCTCACAGGTGTCAGCGCCGAGGCACCTGGCCCACATCAATTGCAACATCACAGAATCACACCCTGCTGTGCCCACATCTGGTTGGTGGAGACTGATAAACCTAACTTGGCTGCTGCCTTGGAGAGGCCCTGTTGGGTTATCTTCTGGCAGCAGGCTGGCTGGGCTGATGATTGAATTTTGATGGAATTAGACATGGGACTGGGCATTGTATATCCACCTCTCTGGGGTTTCCTGCAGGAGGGTTTTTTCAGAGTTTGGAGTGGTTAGAAACAGTTTCTGGCTCATAGTCAGTGTCTTAGTTAGGGTTTCTATTGCTCTAAAGAGACACCATGACGATGGAAACTCTTATAAAGGAAAACCTTTAATTGAGGCTGGCTTACAGTTTCAGAGGTTTAGTCCATTATTGTCATGGAGGAAGCATGGCAGCATGCAGGCAGACATGGTGCTGGAGAGGTAGCTGGGAGTTCTACATCAAGGTCTGCAGGCAACAGAAGGAGACTGCCACACACGCAGCTGCCCCAGGGACGATTTCCTACAGGACTGTGGGATCTCTTTTATTTTTTGTTTTGTTTTTCTTAGTGTAAACCGTTTGAGTAATTTTCAATAATTGGGACCGATTTATATTCTCAAACTCTTAACTTTTGAAGTTTCCATTTTAATATCTGGGGCTGACTGCATAACAGAAGCCATATTTTCTACTGGCTGCTTTAATTCGAAAGGTCTTGGTGAAACTTGTCCAGAGTCTCCTTACCTTGGTCAGAATTTTACCAAGGGAAAATCCACTCTATCCAGACTGCAGAGTCCAGCAGCAACCCCCCACCCACCTCACTGCTGCCAAGCCCAGGGTGGCTTTTCTGTTCTTTCCAGAGAATGAGTTTTCCAGTTATACAGATCATTGATGAAAAGGAGCCATAAACCATGAAAGAGGAAGGAGTTGAATCACCCCCATCATGTGACCAGGGAACTACCTCCCCTGTCCTCAGCCACAACTGTCTGCTTAGAGTAGGTAGGGCTGGGGGCAGGAACACCTGGAGGAACTATTTCCTCTTCCCTGTGCATACTTTGTTTAGACCGCAAAGGGTCTCCAATGAGAGGCCTGGCCCCTCCCAGCTTCCAGGCAGGGGATGGAATCAGGACCCTGGGATCATTAATGGGAGTCAAGCAGTGAAACAAGGAGGCAGTTGGAGTTGGGAGCAAGCACTCTGGGGGTTGGAGTGGGATTGTCAATTTCCTCCACCAGGGATGAGAGAACAGGCAGAGGTTTTGAGTTTCTCTGGGCAACCTGGCAAAGCCAAAACGATTCAGGTCCGCAGCAAGAAGGCATGGGTCTCAAGCCAGGAAGTTCTCACAGCAGAGGAAGCCATTGGTTAATACAGGAAAGCTGGTCTGCATAGCTGGGGTTCCCCAGTCACCGTGTTCCAGACAGCCTAAACCATATCTAAAAGAAGACCCATCAGTTTCACAGAAGATCTGGAGTTTTCCATGCCAGAAACAGATATCATATTCACCCTTGTCCACAAAACCCCTTTAGAACTGATGTGGCCACCTGCCCACTGGTGTTGCTATAGCAGCAGCAGTGAAGACTTGCCACCAGGAGGGATGCAGGGTGGACAGGCAGCCCAGCACAGCCTGTGAGTCTGTAGGAAATCGTCCCTGGGGCAGCTGCGTCCTTGGTCCCAGATCACTCTTCTTTTCTTCTTTTCCATTTTCGATCTGTTTCTCCAACCAGCAGAACTGACAAAACCACAGAGACACACATAGAAAGACAATCAGGGGTGGCCACCACACATTCATACATCTGAAAAGATTGAGGGAGTCTAGTGACATCTCACATAGATCCCAGATACTGGATCAGCAGCTGCAGCTGGCCTCTCCTTTGTGTCCTAAACAGAAGGCAACTTGCCTTGAACAGGCTTACCTCCAGAGGTGACATGCCAAAAGATCTTCAGTTTTGTTTCCTTTCAGGGTGGAGATGTTGGATGCCCTTGAGGCATTAGGCAACTGTTGACCAGAAGAAGTCCCAGGGCCCTGGAACATCTCAGGTTGTATACCCCCTCAAGTTCCTTGATTACCATACTCTTCCCCACCCTGAGGGGCTTCAAGACCCCCCTTCCCAATATCTTAAGGTCTGGTTTCTGAAGATCTCACTGTGGCCTCCAGAAATGCTATGGGGTATCCACCAGAGAATACTTGGACATAGTTTCAAGCCAATAGAAAGTCTTTATTAGTGTTTATTAGTGTTCAGGACTCCAGTGTAGACAAGAGCCTTTCCCAGGGTAAAATTTTAAGCACGAAAACCATATTCTGGATTGACACACCTCAGTTAGCAAGAACAGTCTGTCAGAGTGGAACTGCAGAAGCCAAAAAGGAAAGTTAGTACATTTAGCGACTTTTTCCCAGAATGATGGACTTTGATGGGTTAGGTCTTTGTTCTTTTTTTGGCAGATGGTACTGTCTACGTGCTGGGTTTCAAGGCTTGAATGGTATCTCCATCATGTCGGTTGAGATAAGGTCTGGGAGCCTATAACATTGAGTCTTCCCTCTCTGTATATTCTAACTAAGCTCTCTGTAAGTAGGTACCTCTTCCTCCAACTCATTTTGTACAATGAAGGCCTTTCTAAAACACCCCTTGATTAACCACAGAAAACTAGCCTCCAAAGGCTGAAGGCTTTCTATTCCTCTTAGAATAATGATCAAAATGTTTATCAAACCACATCCATCACTAGAGCCCTTGAATATCAGGGCACAAAGAGTCCTAACCGTTCCTTGTTTTATCTAGTTTTCAACAAACAAAGCATCTCTCTGGTCTCCCCCTTCTGGTGGTAACATTTGCTCTCCACTTTGAAGAGCTGACTAACATCATACACAAGCTCACACTGCCCTTTTTGCAGATGATGGGCTGAATTGGTTGCATCCTAAGGGCTTTGACTGATGGGTGCATGCCTTGATGAATGCATAAAGGATTAGTATTATTGGTGGAGGGATGAGTTGGGAAGCAGGTAGGAAGCAGCCATCCTAGGATTATTCTCATATTCTTCTAGTAGTGCTTGCATGACCTTGGGATGCCATGGTAATTATAGCCTTCACATGTTGTGGACGTTCTTTGTTCATTCTTAAACATTTACATGCTCTTTATCTGTGTTTATTAAAGATAAGGCATGCATGAATACAAAGTACAGCTAAAGGGCACAAGTCATAAGCATATTTTTCTTTAGCTATAACTGCATAGAAATGGAAGTCAAAAGTAACTAACAATGCTACCTTTTTAAAATCACATACCAAAGAAGCATGTGTATTTCCCCTCTCAGACTGAAAGTGGTTTATTCACATTTTTTCAATGTGGATTCAATTTCAAAACCGAGTTTACTTGTAAAGAAAAATGTCATTGTTCTCTTAAGTTCAGTTGGTTTACTAGAATAATACCTCCTAACTTGATAAATCAAATGATAAAAGACCACAAGAAATATATATGTGACATAAGGAATTTCCCAGGCCCTTTCAATTACTTAAAATATGTTGGCTCACAACGATGAATGGATTCTATAAGTTCATTGTGTTTCAGAAACCTCTAAAGATACAAAGAGGAATTATGTGCCTGGATTAAAGCTGCTTTTAATGCTTACAGTAGCCAGGTTACTGTCATAAGCAAAAGGTTCCTATGAATTAAAAGAAACAAAAGGCTTCTGCACTTACCTAGTGTTTTATGGTTGTCTCCCACCTTGAGTGATAGCTGTTAGGAAATATACTTTGAAAGGAGAGCAAATACTGTGTTAAAGTGACCAGGCATGAATCATAAAGGTCACTGCGTAGTGTCTTGTGATGTATATCCTACCACAAATGATGTCCTATGCCATATTTGTTTGAAGTTTCACCTGGCAAAATCTTTCAGTTAAAGCTTTAAATATGAAAACATATTGATTATTGGGCTGGAGGAAAGCTTAGCAGTTTAAAATGTGTACTGTGTTGCAGAGGGCCTGAGTCCAGATCCCAGTGTTCATGTTGAGCAATACACAGCCCCCTGTAACTCCAGCTGTAGGGCATGCGATGCCCTTTCTATACTCCTTGGTCACCTGTGTTCACCTATGCACACACACACACACACACACACACACACACACACACACACAGAGAGAGAGAGAGAGAGATGCATAATTTTAAATAAATCTAAAAAATTGACTATTTCATGTACATTTTACCTCATTGTGCAAGATTAGAGACTTACTTCTTGATGCTTTCACTTTAAATACCTGAGAGAAATTACTTTAAAAGAGAAAGACTGATTTTCAGTCACGATTTTGGGGTGGGGCCCTGGCCAGCTCTTGGCCCAATGGTGGTAAAGCATGTCATGATGGGAGGGTTTGCAGGGCAGGGAGCTGCTCACCACATGGCATCCAGGAAGCATAAAGCAAGACAGGAATGGGCCAGAGAGAGGTCTATCCTTCCTGGCATGTCCCTAGTGATCTTCTTCCAGCACGGCCCCATCTCATGATGTTGTTATTATGTTCTAAAATAGCACTACCAGCTAGGACCAAACCTTTGCCACGCCAGCCTCTTCTGAGGGTACTGTTCCTATTCAAATCTGTAAACTAGGCTTTTCTGTCCTGCCAGGGCCCACAGCCCTTTTAAAATAATCGCTCAGAGGCTTAATATTAATTACAAACTATTTGGCCTATTGCTCAGACTTTTTACTAACTGGCTCTTACAACTTAATTTAACCCATTTCTTTTTTTTTGTTGTTGTTGTTTTTTGTTTTTCGAGACAGGGTTTCTCTGTGTATCTTTGCGCCTCTCCTGGAGCTCACTTGGTAGCCCAGGCTGGCCTCGAACTCACAGAGATCCGCCTGGCTCTGCCTCCCGCGTGCTGGGATTAAAGGCGTGCGCCACCAACGCCCGGCTTTTTAACCCATTTCTATTAAACTATGTTTTGCCCCATGTCCTGTGGCTTTACCTGTGTTCTAATACATCTTGCTCCTCCAGTGGCTGGCTGACATCTGCCCCGACTCCACCCTTCTTCTCCTTGTATCTCTTCTTGGATTTCTTGCCTGGGTCTATCCTTCCTTGCTATAGACCAAAACAGCTTTATTAACCAATGGGTAATAAAACATATTCACAGTATACAGAGGGGTCATCCCACAGCACAAATCTTAACAGAGAAATTGGTGATATCTTGCAGATTGCCAAATATGAAAAATGATTGGTATAGAATTTTAAGAAGTAAGTGGCAAACACAAAGAAAGAGGAAACGAGAAGCATGAAAGGGTTAACCCAAAGTGCTATAACAAAAGGGCCCACTCATATTTTCAATCCCAGGAGCTCATAGTGGATTCAATGATCCCTCCTTTAACCAGAAGTAGACCTGTGCCCATGTGGGTTGTCTGTGACCCCCTTTGGTTTGGTGCATTCAGCAAGAAATACTGGTGAAGGAGTTCAGAAGGTATCAGGTGACCCTGAGCCTCAGGTCACAGGCCTTCTCTCCAGGTTACATAACTCTTGAAATCATCTTAAAATTCAGCGTCAGTGCTTCTCAACTGTAGCGACTCAGAAGTGTTTGTATTGGGACCTAGAAGGAGACAAATCCATCTGAGTTTGCCACAGCATGTCATAAAGATCCCTGAAACTCAGTCCTAAGCTTTCTTGGATGTGGTCTGAGCTAATAGGCCAGAGAATGAATCCACACCTAAGACCACTACAGACAGGCAAACCGACTTTGCTTCTACCAGGTCTTAAATGCTGCAGTAAATTGGCCATAGTCCCTACCATCTGTAATGTCAGAGCTCTTGTCCCCATCGTGGAACCTCCCAGGAGTCATGGCAATCTGCTTTCTCAAAAACACACCTACAGACTTTGTCCTGCAGAAGACCCTGATTCAGCCCTGTGGCTCAGTTACAACTCTTAGGACATTGTCTGGTACCAGTACTGTTTTTTTCAGGGATCCCACCAAGTGGCCTACAGGAGCTCTCATAGGAGCCAAAAGTAAACCCACTATCTATGAACCTGTAGTAAACGCTCTATTAGTCACAAAGTGAGTATCTATCCCGTAACCACACTATGTGATTTATCTTGGTTAACAACATGATGGATTTAGGATCTCCTGGGAGACAAACACCTAAGTGTGCCTGTGTGCATGTTTCCAGGGTAGTTTACCCGAGACTCAACATAAATGTAGGTGTCACTATTCCATAGTCTGGGACTGGATGGGAAGAGAAAAGCAAGCTGAGCACCACCGTTCATCTTCCCCCCTCTACTTCCTGACTGCAGATACAATGTGACCAGCCACCTCATACCCTTGTCACCATGAATCCCCTGCAATTATGGGCTGCACTCTCCAATCAAGAGTCAAAATAAATCCTCAGTCCTTAAGTTGTTTTTGTTACAAGAATGAGAAAAGTATCTAATACTCTGACCTATTGCTCAAGGTACAAGTAGTCAGGACTAGACAACGGCTTTGGAAAGAATGTGGGCATCTAGCTTTCTAAAGGTCCATTGCTTTCCTGAAAGGTGACTCTGTAGCTAGAGTTTGCCTGCCTGGCCCACAGTCAGGACAAATCTCCATCACCTGCCAGTCCCACAGCCACTCAGACCCAACCAAGTAAACACAGAGACTTATATTGCTTACAAACTGTATGGCCATGGCAGGCTTCTTGCTAACTGTTCTTATATCTTAAATTAATCCATTTCTATAAATCTATACTTTGCCACGTGGCTTGTGGCTTACCAGTGTCTTCACATGTTGCTTGTAATGGCTTCGGCTGGCAGTGTCTCCTCCCACCTTCCTGTTCTCTCAGTTCTCCTCTCTGTTAGTCCAGCCTATACTTCCTGCCTGACCACTGGCCAATCAGTGTTTTATTTATTGACCAATCAGAGCATTTGACATACAGACCATCCTACAGCATGACTCAATAGCATGCTAATTCTCCATAGTATAACTAAATTTTCAGATGTTCAAAAACATCATTAAGACAGGAGACAAAAGACATCATTAAGAACATCTGGAGAGTTGTCCGTAAAGATATGGCAACCCCAGTGGGAATGGGGTGGCATGTTCTGAGTACTCAAAGAAATAATAATACACAAAAACAGCCTGACAAGGAAGCTAAATTTGGTAAAACCACCCTTCAGGATAATAGAGACACCCCCCAAAAAAATAAGGAAAGCCTTAGAAGAAATACTAAATGGAGTGCAACAAGAAGGAAGGAAAGGACATTAGAAAACAATGTGCAAACAAGAAATTATAAAGTTCATGACATAGGTTCATGATATTCTAATACTGAAATGGCAGCTAGGAAACTATGTTTACTTCTAGAACAAAGTTAAAGGATGCACTTATATGAGTGGGTCCCAACCCTGAAGAAAACAGATTCTCCTTCTTTAGTGACCAGTAATTGCCAAGAGTTTCTTACCCTACACACATGCACATACAAGCAGCTCTAAGTGGACTCAGTGGGTCTTAAAATAGAGAAAATGAAGCTGGGAGTAAAGAGTGGAGAGATGTGTGGTGAAGGAGTTGGAGCAGGGAGAATGGTTGTGAATTTGATGGAAACACATACACATGTATGGAATTCTCAAACAATAAATTAAAAAAAAACAAATAAAATTACTCTTTTAACCTAAAAAAGTACATTAAGAATAACTGTATTTTACCCATATTAAATTCAGCCTAGCTGACTTCTGAGCAAACAAAAAAATCACCAAAAGTAAAGAGAAGCATTGAGTAATTATGGCAGTATAGAAGTCCAAGGAGACATAATGCATTGTGTGTAGACTTGACAGAAGAGTATCCACGTATCTCAGGCAAAGCCTGTCAAAAGACGATGAAGAAACATATGAGGCCACATTTATAGCTGGGAAAATGGACAGGTTCACAACAGTGGATCAGTAGGTTCCATGTAACCACACTCTAAATCACCTGAATGCAGCTGACATCACAACCAAAACAGATTAAACCCCTATCCAACACAAACAGGACATCCATCAAAATAGCTCACTTCCTTAGCTCTAAAACTCATTTCCAAACTTGAATGATGGGACATCATGTGATATCTAGTCTCAGACCACAAAGAAATCAAACTAGAAATTGATAACACAAAGATGTCCAGAAAACCACAAAATAAATAAAACATAGATCAAAGAAAAATAAAATAATTTTAAGTGAAATTAAAAGTATAACTTATCAAAGTAGAATCTATAGTTTTGAATGAATAAATAATTAAACAAGAAAGGTTGGGCTGGAGAGATGGCTCAGCGGTTAAGAGCACTGGCTGCTCTTCCAAAGGTCCTGAGTTCAATTCCCGGCAACCACATGGTGGCTCACAACCATCTATAATGAGATCTGGTGCCCTCTTCTGGCCTGCAGGCATACATGCAGGCAAACAATATATACATAATAAATAAATAAATCTTTAAAAAAAAAAAAAAAGAAAGGTCTAAAATCAATAATCTAAGCTTCCACCTTAGGAAAGCAGAAACAAGGAAGGCAAATTAAACCCTGGCAGAGAAAAGAAAAAAACAATGAAGTTAGAAGAAAGATTAATGAAACTGAGCCAGGAGAACAATAGAGAAAGTAAATTCAAACAAAAGAGCTGGTTCTTTGAAAATATCAATAAAACGGATAAATCTCCAGCTAAGTTAAGTAATAAAAAGATATAAATCACTGATATCAGAAATAATAGGTGACAACATTACACATCCCTGGGAGATTAAGAGAATAAACATTAAAAGCATTTCATAAACAATTCTGTGCACACACATTTGATTATAATCACATAAAAAATTCCTTGAAACATATAAAACTTACACAAGAAAAAATAGGAAATCTGAATCATCTTGTATCTGTTAAAAGAAACTGAATTAACAACTAATAATCTACCAACAAAGCAAACACAGGGTCTAGCAACGTCCAATGGTGGCTGTTACCAAACATTTGAGGAAGAAATCACAGCCACAATCTCCTATATTTTCTGGATCATTCTGGCTCGAGTGGCTCTGATTTCCAAATTACACACATACCGACAAGAAGAGAGTGAAGACTACAGACAGCTATTTCTCATAAGCATCCTCAGTAAAATATTAACACATGGAACCTATAGTGATATTAAGAGAATTACACACCATTACAGAGTACAATTAATTGCAGACATGGAAGGCTACTTCAACCTCCTAAATCAATTGAGGCCATCTATCACAGCAGGAAGCTAAAAACTAAACAACAAGGATCACATCAAAAGATGCAGAAAACTCATTTGACACAAATGTAACAATTCTTATGATGAAAACAAAAACAAAACTTTTTTCTTGAGCAAGACAAAGCATGAAAGTCCCATGGCGAGGTGGAAACAGGAAACTTGCTTCCAAATCTAATCAAGGTAAGACTGTAGATTCTCATTGCCACTTCTATTCCATAATACTGAGAGTTACAACCAATGGGATAAGAGAGGAAAAAGAAGAGCGATGGTACACAGGTTGGGAAGAGAGAAAACCATCAATCCTCACAACTGACACAACTCTCTGTGCCGGAAACCTAAACTTACCAACAAAGACGCTAACTTGATGAAAACGAAGTTGCAGGATACAAGGTTAATATACAATTAAAAACACACTGTTGTTTATCGTTAAACCCAAGGATTGGAATACTTAGGCACAAATCTGGAAAAAAATACTTCTCAGAGCTGAGAAAACTTAAAATCTCTGATAGAAGATTTTAAGAACAAAAAAACAAATGGGAACTAGCCTGTGTTCGAGGGTAGGAAGACAGCATCAATTATTAACGTGTCTGTCAGCTCTTCTCAGTGCAGTTCAGAGATTCAACAAAATCCCAGTCAAAACCCCAGTACATATGTCTTATGAATGTTGACAAACTGGTTTTCATGTTTGTATGGAGACTCCAAGCACTCAGAATAGTCAGCTCAAGCAAACTTGAAGATGGGTATTACCTAAGTGAAGATTTTCTGGGAAGCTGCCATGATCTAGATAACACAGCAACAGAAAAGAGGAGACACATAAGTCAAGGAACAGAATAAATAATACAGAAACAGATCACACAGGCAAATAACCTTTGGCAAAGGAACAAAAGTATTCCAATGGGGAAAAGGGAGCCTTTTCAACCACTGGAGTTGAAATAACTGGATATCCATATACAAAAAAGAAAAAGCATGGACAAAGCCCTTGAACTAACTTCCCCCCAATAACTTAAAGTAGACAAGATATGTAAAAATAAAGTACAAGTATGCAGAACTGTTCTAACAAGGGAAAAGTCCTAGATTGTTCCTGGTTATGAAAAGGACAATTTGATCCAGCACCAGAAGCTCCATCAGTGTAGCACACTGTGTCTGGGCGGGTTCACTGCATCCAGAAGCCTGGGTGCTTGGCACTTCTACCTTACAGTGAAGTTTTAAAATCATTTAATTAACTTTGTTTGATGCAATTATTATTTATTTGGGGAATCCTGATCTAGCTTCTCCTTCAATATACACTGTTCAGTCATTTTCTAATAATTTAAGTATTAATTATTTTATTCCATATAGGAACTCCTTGAGATAGTCATTGTTATTAATTGCATTTTATCAATTTTAAAACTAAAATTAACTTCACAAAAATATTAAGCAAGTTGCCACAGTCAGGAGCTGGTGAGCCATGAGGCTGAGATTCTAATCAATGTGTGTGGCTATGGACTCATTCCTCTATAATATAGTAACAACAAAATGGAAAATGCTCTGACTTCTACTTGGGTGGAATGAGATTTTTAATCATATTTATTCTTCCAATGCATGGGCATGAAATATCTGTCTACTTATTTGTGGTTTATTTTCTTTATTTCATCAATATTTATCATTTTGTATATAGACTATTCAATCTTTGACTAAAAATTGCTAGTGAGTATTTTTTAATTATAATATGAATAGTTTTATTTCTGAAATTGTTTTTTAGAGAAAGCAACCAAGGCAAGAAGAACAGTATTGCGGGTCTCATACACTTGACTTCAAAATATATTCTAAAGCTACTAAAGTCAAAACAGCATGGTACTATCACAAAAATGAACAGCATCTACCAGTGGAACAGAACAGAAAACCTAGACATATTAACCCTACATTCACAGTTTCCTTATTTCCCACAAAGATGATAAGAACACATCATGAGAAAAAGAATAGTCTCTTCATATCTGACACTGACTGGGACAACCAGACTTCCACATGTAGAAGAATGAAACTGTTTTCATATTTCACACCAGATACAAAGTTTAAACCATGGAAAGACTCTAATGTAAGGGATAAAATTGGAACTCTTCTAGAAGAAACTGTAGAAGGCAAGTTCCATGACATTGCTCATGATTTTTCAAATAGGATTATTAAAGCATAGGAAAATTGAAAACATAAATCTTATTAAAAACATGTTTAGTTTTTGAGACAGAGTTGAACTGTAGCCTTGGCTGTCCTGGAACTTGCTATGTAGACCAGACTGGCCTCAAACTTACAGATATCTACCTGCCTCTTCCTTCCAAGTGCTGGGATTAAAGGCCACCACACCCAGCCTATTACAAGAATATTTAAAGAAAAACTTTCACACTGGAAATGAAAATAACCAATTGAAGAGCTATGCTATGGATTGGGAGAAAATATTCAGGCACCATAGATCTGATAAGAGCTAAGATCCAAAGGATATAAACACTCAACTTATTGGTGGGAAAAATACAACCCAATTTTAAAATTAGCAAATATTTCTTAAAAGAAGATATATGAAGGCCAACAGTTTCATTGAAATGGTACTCAGTATTTTTAATCATTGGGAAATTTAAGTTAAATGAAATAACACCTCACTCTTACTTGAATGGTCATGATCAAACAGACAAACGATGAATTGGAGAGTACTCTCCACTGTTGGTAGTGATGTAAATTGATAAGGTACTTTAGAAAAATGCTGTGGAGCTTCAAGAAATTGAACATAGAATGACCATGCCATTGAGCACTTCCACTTTTTGATATACCCAATCTGCAATTGGTATTTCAAGGAGACATCTTTACTCCATGACCATTTCATCATTACTGACAACCCATCATCCATCAACAGATAAGTAAATACAGAAAGTGAGGTTGTATAAGCCAGGCATGCTGCAGTCTTTCATCCCAGCACTACGGTGGCTGAAGCTATAAGAATGGAGACCATATCTCAAAGAATTAAAATGTGGTGTACATAAACAATGGAAAATACCATACAGCCACAGAAAGAAAGTAATTCTGTCATTTTCAAAACTATGAACTTAACTGGCAAAGTGTGATGGTTAGTAGTGATTTGACAGGAAGTAGAACCACCTTGGGAAAACTCTCTGGGCATGTCTATAAGGTAGTTTCTAAATTAGGTTAATTGAGGTGGGAAGACTCAGCCAAGTGTGAGCAATAGCATCCCAGGGGCTGAATGAAAGTGAGAGGGCCGGCTGAGGGAGCATGGACACTAAGGGACCTCTGCTTTCTAACTGTGGACACCATGTGACCAGCTGCCTCTTCTCTGGTGTCCATGCCTTCCTGACGTAGTGTACTATGTTCCCTAGAACTGTAAGGACCACAGACCTTTCATTCCATTCACAGCAGGGGGACAAGTGACAAATGTGGGGGGCAGTGGAAACCGCTGTGGGATAATTTCCAGCAAAAGAGTTTGATATGACCCAATATAAATGACAATTCAGTGATGTTTTAAAGTCATTAAAGGAACGGTGAATTCGACTTTCACTGAAGATGAGTATATAAGGATATTCAACACAATCCATGTAAAGGATGGAGAGAAACAGAAGTTGAGGGACCCACAAAATTGTTGGGCTGGTTTACTAACTTGACACAAACCTAGATGTATCTGGAAAGAAGAAATCCTGAAAATGCTTCAATAAGACTGGCCCACAGACATGACCAAAGGGCATTTTCTTAAAAGATAACTGCTGTGGGAGATCCCAGCTCACTGGAGGCAGGGTCATCCCTTATGCTGTGGCCCTGGATGGTGTGAGAAAGCAGTCTGAGCAAGCCAGTAAGGGGGGTGTTCCTCAGTGGCCTCTGCTTCAGTTACTGCTTCAAATTCTTGCCTTGCCTTCCCTTCATTTTGGACTACAAGCTGTAAGCTGAAATAAACCCTTTCTTACTTAAGTTGCTTTTGTTTTTTAGTGTTTGTCACAGCAATAAAATCCCAAGAAAACTGTTACATCAATAATACTGTGGTCTACTCTAAGATTGTGTGATGGAACAACCAGAGAAAGCTAACAATGTAACCTTATAGTTAAAATGAGTTTATAAAGATATCCAGTGGTCTTCATTACCCTCTTGCACATTTTTATATCATTTGTAGAGAGTGACGCGGCTTCTTGGTTTCTCTTTAAGAACCAGACACATGGGGCTGGACCAATATCTCAGTGGTTAAGAGCACTGGCTGCTCCTGCAGAGACTTGAGATTGGTTCCCAGTGCTCACATGGAGGCTCACAAACATCTGTTAATTCCAGTTCTGGGAGATCTGATGCCAACTTTTGACATCTCCCTTGGACACTGCATGCACATCATACAGGCATATGCACAGAGAGATAGAGAGAGACAGAGAGAGAGACAGAGAGAGAGACAGAGAGAGAGAGAGAGAGAGAGAGAGAGAGAGAGAGAGAGAGAGAGAGAGAGAGCACCAAGACACTCATATTCACAAAATTAAAACAAATGCATCTTTCAAAAAGGCACAAGGCAGGAGTTTCTGTTTGGGGTTGAGAAAGTTACTGCACTGTTACTCCCCCTTCACGGAAGGGTGCAGCTGTAACTCTACAAGGAATCTCTTGCCAACTGCCCTTACCTCTTATCTGAATTTTACAAGAGGGCCTCTTTCCCCCTAAAGGTACCTAGGATCTTTTCAACCTAAAATTATAAAACCAACAAACACCAAAGAACCAATTTTAAGGCAATTATGCAGTGCTGTTTTTACTTGATCAGGTCAACTTGACAAACACTCAGAACTGAAACTGAGCCTGAAACCCTGCTGCTCACAAGGATGTAAGCTCTGTCCTCACAGACTATTTGTTCAAGGTTGAGGAAAGAACAAGATGCAAGAATCCTTTCCCAAGGAAAGCGAATCTGGGAAATGGAAAATCGATTGTGACCATGAAATTCAGATGCATATAGTTTTTAATGTGTTTTTTAATGTTGAATAACTAACCCAAAACTTCTACATGTGTTCCGATCTTTGAATGCGAGTTCAGTCTTGAGGAAATGATCTCAAGAGCCTTCCTGCTCTCCCTGGCACTTGCAGAAGCCCAGGGCTGTTTCAGGCAGGCGTGGAACAGAGGGGGTCAGGCGCTGCCAGGGTAGCCAGCCTGGCTGAGGGCAGAGTGCACATTTTGAGCACGTTTCTGCCGCCCCATCCATCTGCGTGTTGTGCTGTGGGCTGTGTATGGTTTCTATTCTCCTTTCTGTGCAGTTGCTTCAGTGGTTTTGGAATCAGTTGCAGTTCAAACATCTTGAAAGAAAAGTTTGGGGTTTTTTTCCCCCTCTTGAACCCCCTGTTTTCAATTATTTTAAAATCTGACGCACAAACACTGCTTTTAAAGATATGTGACTGAAGGACCAAATAAGGATCTTTGGAGTTTTTTGAAATACATGTGGTTGAAATTTGAGACCTAGCCCCTGCCAAGCTGCAGTTTAGGGAATAGAAAGCTGGCACAAGAAAGAGGCTGTTGTTCAGGGGGTAATGTTGGAGGGAACCATCCTGCAGAGGAAAATGCAGATTTTCACAATTTAGCTCCATGCATGCAGGACAATCCCATCCTCTCCAGTTAATCATGTGAGGGTTGAAATTGTGGTACTCCCTTCCTTTATTCAAGGTCTCACCTGGAAGTTTCTTACACAGAGAAGCCTGCTAAAGATGGGACTTTTGGAGTTATGATTTTTAACAATGCATTCATATCATGCCATACTCAGAACAATTCAAACAGTTTCACATTTCTTTTAATAACCTAAAGGTAATATAATAATGATTTCTCAAATGGAGGAGTACTAGGCTCTTGTGGTAGAGTTGGACTTGATTTCTCAAGTGGAAGAGTACTGTATTTAATAGGCTCTTGTGGTAGAGTTGGACTCAGGGCTTTAATCAAGGATGGAACAATTCATCTGCTTGTGGCAGTTGATGTTGTCATCTAGCAAATCGTACTGGTGACATTATTGGCAAATCAGTGTATTTTCTCAACCAACATTTTAGCCAATGCTACCTGTAAAATTAATGTAGAAGCAGCTACAGAAGGTGTCTTGTCTGGGAAAATATACCAGGAACTCTCACATCGAGTGAGATTTTCATATCTTCTCAAGATATGAAAAATGAAGCTAGAATATCTTTCCAAAGACTAGCAGGGATAATAACAAAGCATAAAGGAAACTAATACACAGAAAGAATGACAGGCAGAAAAGAGGTTCTAATTAAAAATTCCCGGGAGGGTTACCAGACAGGTAGGTCATGAAGGTGAAATCAGGACTACAAAATGTTTTGTATTTTTAAAATTAGTTTTGTAGTAAGTGAATATATATCAAATTTTAATACATGACTCCTAAAGTTTCTTTCTGGGACACCTTTAATACAGATTAGGAAAAATGAATAAACTCTTCCATAAGCATAGTTCTCACAGGATGGTTTTCTTATTCTCAGAATACATCTAGAAGGTGCTGTACAGGCTGCTGGGGCATAAGTCATCAGTGACTGGCCTGTCAAGATATGCCTAGGCGTGCAACAGTGGCATGAATGTCGTGGGGTAACCAATCACTTTTTGGTTCTATGTAAAGCCCACTCCACAGGAAAAAAAATGTGCGTGAGCCTGATACTGTACATTTGGCTCTGCCTCGGGAGCTCACAGGCCCTGGTGGTTAACCTACTACTATTATTTTTCTAAATGGACATTGTATCAAACTGCTCTGTAAATTCATATGTCTATTCCAATAAATTAACGCAGTTCTTAGACCTAATCAAAGAAGATTATTTGTGAAGTGGAGAGAGTAGTTAACTTCAAAACTCACAACTGGTCAAAGTGAAGACAATAAATATGGATCTGTGAACTGCTCGTCCACAAACAGGGCATCTATATCACATGTTATCTCTTAAGGCTCAGGGAACATTGTGGGGAAAGAGGGTTGAGCCTGTAAGGGTCAGAGGAAAACCTAGTCAAAACTGTCCTATGAATATGACAGAACCATGGCATTCATTATCTCACAGTAGTTGTGGATATTGGTATAAGACCTGCACAAGACTAAGCCAGTCAACACAGCAGCATAAGCCCAACCCTCAGCTATGGAGTTGTTGATGATGACTTGGGAGGGGGCGGGATCAGTTTCTTGTAACTGTGTGGCCTCTGTCAGTTCCTTAAGCTCCAATAGATGGACTCACAATATGTGTATTTGGAAAGCACTAACTGGACTCAGCGGGTCATTAGGAAAAAAGAGCACAGGAAGTTATGAGAGGTTAGAGAAATCAAGGGTGGGTATAGGAGGAGTTAGAGGAAAGAATGTGAAAATGAAAAATACATTGTATACATGTACGAAATTTAAAGTTTCAGAGATATTTAACATGGGAACTGGACAAGTGTTTGATAGCTTACATGATGATAGATTCCAATTAGACCACTGAAAAGAAATGATGGGGGCAGAAACCAATAATGGTACACAGAAAGACAGACAGACATACATGTAGGCCACCATAGGGCTAGCATATAATACCATGGCTTTTTTGGTTCTGGCAGCACACTGTTTATTAGAAAGCCATCTCTCTGACTGTGTTGTTCCTCATTTTAGAAGACCTGTGGCTGTATCCACCATGTTGAAGGGAGAAGTGTCCTTTTTTACCAGCTGAGAGGACTGGAGTGAAAGAATGCAAAAGTGAGGAAAGATCATCCCTCCGGCCTCAGTCACTCTTTCACAGTCCATGGATCTGGTGCAATTCTGTAGTCTGAGATATTACTCTTCCTAAATTACCAATCTGTAGGGAAGTGTGGCTATTACCCACTAAGAGAGATTGTATGCCCTGACAGGTTTAGTAATTTGCCTAATTAGATTGCCTGACTAATGACGCACTGAGATATTTATCACCAGATCTGCAAGGATGTGTCCCTTTCAGATTCTCAACCATTCTTTCTGTGAGAACTCTGGTCTGAGCAGTCTCCAAAGCCTTCCATCCAAATGACGTCAGTCACGATTCAGATGTATTTCGTTTTGTGAACTCTGCTTAGGTGACAGCTATTGCTCCTGCTTATTCACATGCAACACCTTGAATTATACCAGGCTGGATGTCTTTCATGCAAGACATTCAAATGCATGTGCTAGTCTTCTAGGATGACATCTGGCAATGCCTTCATTTTTGGGGGTGATTTGTATCAGTAATTCCATAGTTTATGAGGAAATACATGTATGTTTTAAATTTGTACAGCAGAGAATATGAACCCCAGGAAATCAAGCTAAGAAAATCATTTACGAATTCTGTTTAAGGTTCTCAAAATTGCTAAAATGAATAAATAGAGCTTTCAGGAGACAACAGCCATGCTTATGGTGTCTCTAGTAAGAAAATATGTGATTAGCAAGATTAGGGTTAAAGCCATCAAGGCATTAAGGGGTCTTCCAAACTATAGACTAAGTTTTAGAGTAAAGAAATTTAAAGGGAAAAATAACAAGTTGGGCCACAGAAATTAAGGTTGTTTCCTAAGAAGAGAGACAGGGAGGAAGATTGGCAAAGAAAAAGGAAGGAGGGGGGAGAAAGAGGGAAGAAGGAGAAAGGGAGAGACAGGGAGAAAGAGAGAGAGAGAGAGAGAGAGAGAGAGAGAGAGAGAGAGAGAGAGAATAAGAAACAGTTTAAAGAGAGCTTGGATACCTAGAAATGCCGCAAAGAGATAATAATTGAGAATGTAAGAGCTGAGATTGTCCCCAGAGCTAATGCCATTAATCTTAAAGTTAGCAATACAAAAATAAATAGAAAACATCAAATGCCTAATTTAACAATAGACATCATAAACAAAATCTCTCTCTTTAGCAGCATAAAAAATCTTTACATTTTCAGAAAATGAGTAATTGGAAACCATACATAAACATGAGCAGAGTTCTTAATCAGAGAAGATGTGCTGGAAGCACAGCTATATATTTAGGTTGGTATAGTGAGATTTCTTGAGACATCTATCATTAATATTTATAAAATACGTCTTAATCTTTCTTCTTGCTAGGTTTTAATTTTTGCTAAGTTAGTGAGAAGCTTCCAGGCACAAAAGGATGTATTCCTCCAAAGTGGTGCAACAGAGCAGAAACAGTACATCCTCCTGACAGGAAAATGAGAGGATAATGCTTAATCCTTCCTTAGGCAACATTCCTTGTTCACTGGCCTGGTCCTTATTAGTTGGTGATTGCTTCTCCAATTTATGATGGGCAGATAATTTGTGATAATTAATTAAACTAAAGAGAATAAGAGGCAGAAGAGAAAAAAGGAAGATGAAAGAATGAAGGAGATGAAGGAATAAAGGAGAGGAAAGGGAGGAGGGAGAGGGATGGGAGGAGGGAGGGAAGGACAGAGAGGATGGGGAGGATGGAGAGAATGGAGAGGAGGAAAAGGGGGGAGAGGGAGGGGAGGAGGAGGGAGGGGAAGAGGGAGAGGGAGACAAGGGATAGGGAGAACGAGGAGGGAGGGAATCAGGGAGGAGGTGGAGAAGAGAAGGGAAACAGCAACTCCTATAGGGGTTTGTCTCTTTACCCTCTGCAAGTTTAGATGTCTGGTTTCAGCTGATCACTCTAAACACTCCTTGGTAAATTGCTTCTAAAATGGGCACAAAATTTGATTTCTACTATAGTAACAAAAGGAAAATTCTTTAATTCACACAAATTATAAGTTGATGGCTTGATTATGAAGCCTCATTGTTTCAAGTTTGGGAATTTCATAAACAGTTTTTGCATTGGTAAGTAACTACTAACAAAAATTGGAGTCACAAGCAATGACTTCCCTCTCTCTTTCTCTTTTCTTGCTTTCTCCCTCTTTCCCTCCTTATTTAGAACACTCAATTATTAGGCACCATTCAGGGTCAAAGCTGACCCAAACAGCACAGCTGGCCATGGAAGGAAGCCCTTCATAAGTAGGTGCTGCTGAGTTTAGTCAGAACCTGCCTCATGCACGTGGTCACAGATCTCTTAGAGATGAGAAGCTGTACATACTCACATTAGGGTATGGCCACACACTGAAGTTCACTGACCTTATGACCTTTCTGGTTCTATGTCTAAGAATAGATACAAGCCAACCCTTAGGTATTTCTCTTTTAAATTTTGTAGCTATATACATCATTAGATCTCTCTCTCTCTCTTTCTCTCTCTCTCTCTCTCTCTCTCTCTCTCTCTCTCTCTCTCTCTCTGCAAATTGGAAGACTCCTAGGATACTGATGTACACATATCTCCGGGACTCCTCACAGTCCAGGGGAAGAAGATGGAGAAGGAATTAGGCCATATTGTTTCCAGGAAAACAGGGTTAAC
>CABHPQ010134043.1:0-40508 GCA_902168405.1 Peromyscus aztecus
CTCTATTTTTAGTTTTCTGAGAACTTCTGTACAGATTTTTTTCATAGTAAATGATTAATTTAAATTCCACCAGCCGTGTATAAGGGTTCCCTTCTCCCAGAACTACATCAGTATTTGACTTTTATATGATAGTCCTTCTAATTGACTAATGATGTTGAATATTTTTTCATAAGCTTGTATATATACGTGTATTTTTAATTGTGATTTATCCTTACTATAATTGCATTTTTAAATTTTGTGGATTTCATACATTAGTACTGTATTTCACACTTCTACCCCATACTCTACTAGCTCCAACTCATCCTATACTCCACCCACTACACACTCCTTAAATTCAGGAACTCTGTTCACTTAATTACTGTTGTTACACACACATGCACATGCATAGACATATTTGTATATTCACATACATTTATGTCTCTCTGTGTGTTACTGAGTCCATTTAGTGTTGCTTACAGAAATCCTACAGGAGAAACCAGTATAATTTCATAATTTTCGTAAACCAGTATAATTTCTAACTGTACTTATTTTTAAGAGCTGTCTATTAATTACATTAGCCAATTTATAATTGAGTTGTTTGGTTTGAGAGTATTCTTATTTTTAAATTTTATTCATTATTGCCTGTGTGCTTGTGCATGTGTACATACAAACATAATGTGTCTGTAAGCATGATTACTGCCACACATGGTGAAGGTCAGAGGAAAATTTTGTGGGGTTGGTTCTCTCCTACGCTTAGGCATGTTCTGGGGATTGAATTCAGGATACCAGGCTTGTGCAGCTAACACCTTTACCCATTGAGTCATCCCACCAGCCCCTGTTTTGTTTTGTTTTAGTCATTTTTTTAATATTCTATATATAAAACTTCTGTCCATGCATAGCTAACTCTATATTATTCTTTAGGCAGTCTCTTCCCCACCAAATTATTTCCTTTGCTGTACAGAAGCCCTCTAAATTTATTCAGTTTCATTTACAAATCCTCCATGATATATCCTGAACCATTAGCGTTCCTATCAGAAAGCACTTGGCTGTGCTTACATCCTGAAGTGCTTAGTTGGCAGTTAGGGTTTTTAACAAGTTGAGTAACATCATGCCTAGCCCTCCTGGTGTTTAATCTTCCCCCTCAGTTGTTATGGTTTAGAGGATTAACATCTCATTCCTCTGCCTTTGTTTTCTGTTTCACGTGCTTTTAATAAATTATTAAACTCTATCATTCTATTCCATATTACATAAACCATATATCTGTTCTCTCTTATCTGAAAAGCTCTGTGGTCTGTGGTACAGAGCATGAACTTATTTGTACATTTTTTGAAACCGTTGAAAACAATATTCTTCTTTTTTTTATTGATTGAGATTTTCATACACACATGCAATGTGTTTAGATCAAGTCCACCTCTAGTTGCTTTCCTGCCAATGATGACTCTGTCCACACCACCACTATTCTAGCCTGATTTTTTCATCTCTCTCTCTCTCTCTCTCTCTCTCTCTCTCTCTCTCTCTCCCTCCCTCAAATTAGAATACAATTATATTCAATTATATTGCCATGCACCAATGACTGATGTTGAGGAATTGAAGTTGAGTTTGAGATTCAACAGAATCAGATGACTCTGGTCAATTATGGCTCAGGAGTCTTTTTCTGGGTTTCTCTGAAGCTTTTATTCCAAGATAGCTCAAGTTTCAAAGAACAGTCTTGAGGCAGGGGGAGGGGCTTGGACATGCCTCTACTAAATGTACCTCCTCATGGGAGGCCTTACCTTCTTGTAGGAGGGATTGGGGGGTAGATTGGGAGGGGGACACTGGAGGGGTGGATGGAGGGAAGAAGAAGATCTTTGATTGGTATGCAAAATGAATAAAAAATTAATAATAAAAAAGATATATAAAAAAAGACATACAGAGTAGTTTTCTTCACTTTCACCAGATATGCTCAGAGGGCAGAAAGTCTCAGTGCTTATTGGAAACTATTTATAAAATACCTTTGAATGAACTAAGTCAGGGAAAGGAAACATCTTGCCTGTGGCATTCCTTGGGCAGGCAGAGGCATTTCTCCCAGGAGAATAAACAAAAATCTAAGGGATAATGTAGGAAAGTCTGTGTTGTGTGCAGGCTACACAATTAGCAGTGGGTTATAATTAGCAGCAGGTTACCACAAGATACAAACGCCGTGTTAGCCGTCCTTGTGACTCTCCTCCTTTGGCAACTTGCAGAGCATGTTCTGGTTCTACAAAATCTAGCCCTCAGGGAGTGGCCCTTCAGGTCCAGATGCAACTCAAATCATCTAAGTCTTGTGTCTGAAGTATGCAGCATCTTTAGTAATAGTTCCTTGTCATCAACCTCTGGGCAGCAACTAAGGACAACAGTAATATTCTGCACTGTTTTAGGTTTCTCTTGGATTCCTATGATGAAAACCTTGAAAGATAGTTTCTTATGCCTGGCAATTCATTTTTTATTACAATATAGTCTACAGCTCTTTGACGGAACATTTTTAGCCCAGGTGGCTTTGGCTACAGATCAGACAGAAAGTTCTCAAAAGAAGAAAGAAAAATGGCTAAGAAATTGCTCAATAATGTTTATCATCATAACAATTAGGGAAATGCAAATCCAAGCAACTTTAAAATTTGATTTTTCCCCAATTAGAATGACTAAGATCGGCAGAACAACTGGCAACAATGTTAAAGGGGATGTGTGGAAATGGAAACTTCATTCATTGTTGGTGGAGTTGTAAACTGGAACAGCCAATCTAGAAATCAGTGTGCTTCTCAAAAAGCTAAATATAACTCTACCATATGACTCAACTATACAGCTCTTTTGCATATGTACAAAGGACTACTCCACAGGTACTTGCAAGGCCATGTTCATCTCCACTGTGTACACACTAGTTAGGAGATATAAACAACATAAATGTTCTTCAACTGATAAATACTGAAAATGTGGCATGTATGTATACAATAGAATACCACTCAGCTAAAAAGAAAAGTGATATCAAGAAATTTGCAGGCAAATGGATGGACCTAGAAAAAACTCTATTGAGTCAGTCCTGGTAAGACAAACTCCGCATGTTATCTCTCCCCTAGCTCCAAACTGTCATTTGTTAGTATGTAACCTGGAGTGACTAGAGAAACCAGGGAAGTAGAAAGGGACTATGGGGGTGAGGAGTGGAGAGATCTGTTGGTGGTAATAGCAGTATACAAGTGATGTGAAGAAGGAAATGGGGTAAAAGGGACGGACTTTTAATTGGGAAGAGTGGTCACTATAAAAAGATAGGGAGGGAGGGAAGGAGAGAAGAAGGAGGGGAAAATCACTGTAAGGATGTTTGTAAAAATCATGAAGAATTATTATTATTTGCCTAAAATTATATATAATTCATTGCTGTGGGACGGTCTGTATGTCAAATGCTCTGATTGGTCAATAAATAAAACACTGATTGGCCAGTGGCCAGGCAGGAAGTATAGGCGGGACTAACAGAGAGGAGAATTGAGAGAACAGGAAGCTGAGTGAGGGAGACACTGCCAGCCTCCTCCATGACAAGCAGCATATGAAGATGCCCGTAAGCCATGAGCCACGTGGCAAGGTATAGATTTATAGAAATGGATTAATTTAAGATATAAGAACAGTTAGTAAGAAGCCTGTCACGGCCATACAGTTTGTAAGCAATATAAGTCTCTGTGTTTACTTGGTTGGGTCTGAGTGGCTGTGGGACTGGCGGGTGTCAGAGATTTGTCCTGACTGTGGGCCAGGCAGGAAAACTCTAGCTACAATTCATGTAATTTTGTGTGTATATACAGTGTAATGGAATTCTGAAAAACATACTCTTATTAGTTATTTTGCATGGCTCTTGTTTCTACTGTTAGCTTTTCATTTTATCCAAATTGGCTTTCTCTCTGTATCAGGAAACTTGACCTCATTTCCATTTCAACATATGTTTTACCTGTTCCAACCAGTCTCACTTTACATTAAAGGATTCAGCAGAAGGCTACACTTCCAGGCTTAAAAGCCAATTCGAGCAACTTTACTTCATATTAATGCTTTTCTTCTTGAAACTCAGGCACTTATTTTCACAATATTTATGAGCTACCTGTAGATCTACAATAATCATTTAACTTGAAGTTTATATTTCTTCTCTCCCTAGAGAATGAGTCTCAAACAAGCTCTCTCACATCCTTTGAGTGAATAATAACTGTGGTTAATTATACATTTGCAAGGTTATTCCATTATAGAATAATAGAAAAATATTGTAGCTGAAAATTTCACATGTATTAAATAGTTCTTGAAACAGTATGGTTATTATATCAATTATCCAATTCAAAAAGTTTATAAGAGAAAAATTATGTGTACATCCATGTAGAAATGTACAATGAAACCTGGAAGGTAAATACATTCACCAGTATGTCATTTGAGACAGATGTTCTAAAATCACAGCTTCCTACATGAAAACATAGAGTATAAATACTATTAAAAATAGTTCTTGGATGCAATAGCCTTTTGTGATTGGTATAGCGACCATTATATTAATTTTATGTCAGTTTTGCAAATGTTCTTTTCTTTAAAGACATCACAGAAGAATGTAGTTTAGCAAGAGTGACAGAATATTTATTTATTTTTATTTTGTACCTCAATACCCACTAAAGAACACCAATTTTTATTTAGTTATTGATTTAGCAAATATTTACTGAATGCCTCATATATGTTACATGTATTATCTCAGAAGAAGATTTTAAGACACAGATATATCTCAGGCAGACATGATGATGTACTCCTGTAATCATAGCATGTGGGAGGTAGAGGCAGGAGAATCAGAACCACCCTCAATTACAGATTCAGTTTGAAGCTAGCAACTAATACCCTTTCACATCAATAAAAATAGATAGTTCTCACAATACCCCACAAGCTGATGCTGAAATGAACCTAGCTCCTTGAAAAAATACCCAAATAGACAGATATGATAGAACATACTTATAATTCCAGCATTTAGGAGGCAGAGGCAGGAGGATTGCCCTAAGATGGAAGCCACCAAAGGAAACATGCTGAGATTCTATCTCAAAATCAACCTTCATCCAGTAACTGATGGGAGCAGATGCAGAGATCCACAGCCAAGCACTGGGTCAAGTGCCGGGAGATCAGTTGAAGATAGAGAGGAGGGATTCTATGAGCAAGGGGGGTCAGGATCATGATGGAAAAACATACAGAGATAGCTGACCTGAGCTCATGGAAGCTCACAGACTCCACACCAAAAGCTAGGGAGCCTGCATGAGACCAACCTAGGCCCTCTGAATATGGATGACAGTTGTGCAGCTTGGTCTGTTTGTGGGGCCCCTAGTAGTGGGACCAGGATCTGTCCCTGGCTCATGATCTGTCTTTTTGGACCTATTCTCTATGGTGGGATGCCTTGTTCAGCCTAGATGCAGGAGGGAGGAGCTTGGTCCTGCTTTAACTTGATATGCCATGCTTCATTGACTCCCATGGGAGGCCTTAGGCTTTCTGAGGAGTAGATTGTTTGAGGGGTAGAAAGGAAGTTGGGGGAGGAAACAGGAAAAGAGGAGGGAAGGGAAACTGGTTGGTATGTAAAATAAATAAATAAAATTAATAAAAAAAAGAAATCCAGTCAATTAAAAAAAAACCACTGAAGTATTTCCTAAAAAAAAAAAAAAAAGACCAGCCTCTGAATAATGAAAGCATTTTCAGTGTGCACTTAGAAGAGGGGAGAGACAAATAGTGCATTCTGATAATGCAACAAACCCCTTGGCCCAATAACTTATTTACCACACTAACAAGAGAAGGTCCCAATTTGAGGACTCTGGATATGCAAATACATAAAATTATATAATTACTGGTTTAAGAGTTGAAGAAAAGATGCCTACTAAGATCTCCCGTACTGTGCTCAACGTATTTCTTCATGTGTAGACAGGTATAAAGTATCTAAACAAAGTTTCATACATGTATTTCTTCTAATTGTAATATAGATTGAGAGCTCTATACAAGAAAACTATGTCTACATTTGCCATTTTTCCAAATATAAGACTTATAGATTCATGAAATGCTGTAGCTGACTGTGCAGGATAGACCCTGCTTACCATGAAAATTGAATTTTCCAAGCACCAGCTTACAAATGACTTGGCTGAGTAACACATAGTCACTGAGAACTCCAGGTTGAAGTCAACAGTGTTTATATAGAGAAAGGGGAAGTTTGGGAGCCAAACTGACAGAACATATTCTGCTCAGACACATCACATCTGTAAGATCAGCACATCCTTGTTTCTGTTGATTACAGAGCCCCAGAACGCTACTGCAAGCAATGCACTGGACGTTCCAAATCTCGTCTGTCTGCTGTTGCAGCACATAACATTTTACCCTTGAATATGCCCTTGTGATCTGAGACTATCTCACAGCCAGCCATGCTGGATCAATAGAGACACTATACTTGAACTGAATGGACAATTCTGTTGTAGTTTATTTTAAGTCTATGTTTATACAATATGCCAGTGAAATGTAGATCATTGTTTCTCTAAGTTATTTAGTATGTTAATAGCAAGTTTGTACATATGTTACTCTTTATAACTCTGTGGCTTATTCATACATCATCTCCGTGAACTTGAGCATCTGTTAGGGCCTTCAACTCATTTACTAAATGAAGATTCTAATAAATCACTGAGTCTCTTAAGTCTCAAATAGAATAGCCTATTTAAACATCAACATTGAGAACGAAGAGGATAATCAAGAGTGGTTATTATATTTATTTTCAATATGCTTGATAACTCTAAAAATTCTCTATGGTAAAAAAAATCAAAGTGTCTAATTAACTATTATTTAAAGTAGTGCTCTGCACATTTTCCAACATAAATGTCCAAAATTCATGTCAGATTGAAGAATAGGCTCTAAGCATGTTGTGAAACCAGCACAAGATAAAGCATCAAGCCTCCCTAAAGTGACAGAGTATGTGACACTTGGAGCAGTGTTGACAAGATTTTGTTAAAATGTTCAGCTCTTTCATACAGTCCATTCCATGATGAGTCTGTTCTGCAATTCTGGATTTAAGGATAAAATGGCTTGCTTGAAAATAAGGCAGTGCACAAGGCAATGTAATTAAAATTTCAGAATACAGTTAAATTTTGATTACCCTGCATAAATCTATATTAGTTTTATTTTGTACCAAAAATTATGGCCAAGAGAATACAGACATATAAGATGAAACTTTACCCAATAATTACAGTTCACAAGTGTATTTATTATGAAAAATTATTTAAAACTTAAATATCATCATTAATTGCTCTTTAACGGCCATCTCCTGTAACCAGACAAGACTTATCCCGCCCAGCCACATAACCTCTGACCTACAATTTTCCTTGCCTAGAGGCTCTGCTGGGACAAAGATAGCATGGCAGAATTTATGGGAGTGGCAAACCAGTGGCTGGTCCAGCTCAAGACCCATACTATGAGAGGGAGCCCACCCCTGATGATGCCTGGAGGGTCAGGACCCAAGGCCTGGACAGCCCAGTGACCTAGGATAGAACCAAACGTGACTGGAAAAAATGTAGTCAATGAAATGATTCCTAATGATATTCTGCTATACTCATAGATCATTGCCCAGCCCAACTGTCATCAAAGAGGCTTCACCTAGCAATTGATAGAAACACATAAGAGACCCACAGTCAAATATTAGGTGGACCTTGGGAAATCCTGTGGAAGAGGGGAGAAAGTATTATGGGAGCCAGAGGGGCCAAGGATACCATGGTAAAACACACAGAAGTCAACTGACCTGGACTCATGCAGGCTCACAGAGATGGAACCATCAGCCAGAGAACTTGCACAGGGCTGATCTGGACCCTCTGCATATGTGTTGCAGTTGTGTGGCTTGATCCTCTTGTGGGATTCCTGGCAGAGGGAGCAGGGGCTGGCTCTGACCATGTTGCCTGCTCTTCGGACCCTTTCCTACTGCTGGGATGCCTTGTTCAGCCTTAATAGGAGAGGAGGTGCCTAGTCTCACTGCAAATTGATAAGCCATGGTTGGCAGGTTTACATGGAAGGCCTGTACTTTTCTGAAGGGAATGGGTGGGGGAGGGGAGGGGGTACTGAGAGGAGAGGAGGGAGGGTGAGGAAACTGTGATCGAACCAGGGAAAATTAATTAGTTGATTAATTAAGAAAAAAATACAGTTTACTCAGTCCTTGCCCTGAAAAACACAATACACAAAATTTTCCATACACATTAACCCACTGATACGCCTTAGGATGAAGATTCAGATTATAGGTTGAGATAACTGTCTTACCATATGGCTTTGAGTAAGTTTATGAGATGCTTCTTAAAGATCCACTCCAAATCTAACAGTGTGGAATTACATCAACCATATATTTTTTTCCCATAAACCTGTAATTTTGGCAATGTGAAGTTTGATGGCCCTCTGCTCCAGGAAGTACTCACCTTTGGTTCCGGACCCAGGGCTAAAGGGTCCATACTCCAGAGCCCATATGTGTGACTGGCAAATAGGTATCTGGAAGCTCAGCTGGAGCCTAAGCTCATCCCTGCACTGTTCTCTCCCTGAGGGCTTACACTCAGCCCTATCATGCTGGCTGGTTTTAAAAGCATCCAAGAGAACAGGTGGACTCACTATCTATCCACTTTTAGGAGCTGACTGGAAAGTCACATAGACTCATTTCTACTACAGTCATAAACACACCAGATAAAAGAAAAGATTGTGGAAAAACCCTTGTGAAGATTTTCCACACATTTTTCAGAACAGTGGGGTTTAGAAAATATTATCGAGGCCAGTTTTGGAAAACACATTGCTTAATAACCCAAATGCAATACTTTTTTTTTCTCATACCACATTTAAAATCTTTACAGCCACCCCTAAGATACGTACTAACTGTTGTTTCTATTTTCTTATTCTATTTATGCTGCAATACCAAAATGCTGTAGATTGGATGACTTAAACAACAGCAACAACATAATAGCTTTCCCAGAGCTCTAGATGCCAAGAAGTAATTATTTTAGGTGCTAGACGATATGGGGTCTGGTCTGAGCTCTCTTACAGCTTTACTCATGGCTATCTTCTTATTTCATCCTCTTATATGAGTGAGTAGGCAGCTCTGGTACCATTACTCCTGAGGGCACTAATCCAATCAATGAGGACATCACCCTGATGACCTTATTCCCATGCAAAGCCTCCATCTCTAAATGCTATTACACAGTTTAGGCTTCCATATATGAATTTAGAGAAGATGCTGACCTTTGGCCCGTAGTGTCTGTTTTTACAAATGAGAAAACATGCATCCAAAGAAAATGCTGCTGGATTTGAAAATGATTGTAAAACAAAGAAACTAAACTGTAGCTGGAGAATTTCTCTCCAGCTCCCTCTAAGTCCCGCCAGTCTCAGGCCCACTTATAAAATAAACACACAGAAGCTTACATTATTTAAACTGCTCAGGCCTATCATTGTCTAGCTCTTACTCTTATATTTAGCACATTTCTATTAATCTTTACTTTGCCACGTGGCTCGTGGCTTACCGGTACTTTACATCTTCCTTGTCCTGGTGGCGGCTCCAGGCAGTCTCCCCTATCCGTCCTCCTTCCTCAATTCTCTTCTCCGTTAGTCCCGCCTGTACTTCCTGTCTGGCTATTGGCCAATCAGGGTTTATTTACATATAGCGATATACACAGCACTAAACTCAAGCCTATGTATTTGACAGCTAAATTCTTTATTTTTTATAGTTAATTTCTATTAGAATAATTAAGTTTTATACAATGTGACTGTTAATGGCAACTTACCTGTCTAGATCAATATCCATTTCTATGACACCCTTCTTTGTCTTGTAAGGTATTAAATTAAATTGTATTAATGGGAAAAGTCAGTATATGGTTTCAGAGTTGATACCCTCTTTTTAATCTGACAAAATTTTAAACCTCAATACTGTCTGAGGTACAGAAGTCTTGTTGCTTCAGTTCTTTGCTATTTGGCATGTTATGAAGAATCAGGACCACATATATACAGGTTAATAAAAAGAATCCTGGGATTGCCTTTCTCAGCCCTTCCTACTGATGCTCCCCCAAGAATATTCTGGAGTCCAGTCTTCCTTCCTTAGAATCCCGTGTCTAGAAATCTGTGGCCTTACAAAATCCACTCCACTTTTTACCTCTGCCACTGGATGCTGGGGTCTGGCCAAGTGAAAGGAACACAGAATATCATAGTTGCTTTTCTTGTTGTGGCGAAAGAAAACTGTCAAAAGCAACTTACAGCAGGAAGGACTGATTCAGACTTAGAGCTTGAGTGCAAGTCCATCATGGCATGGAAGTCATGGCCACAAAGGTATGAGGCAGTGGGTCACATTGCTCCCACTCTCAGGAAGCAAAGAGAGATAATAGCTAGTGCTCAACTTCTAGAGACAGGGGGAGTTCGATACCCTCAGCATTAGGAATTCTCATTTCTGCTACCACATAGGATGAACAGGGCTGTGCTAATTTCTACCTGTGGTGTGGTATACATGCCCACATGTACAGTTTATTCAGCTGAGTATAGTGGGGGTAGATAGTGAAAGGGAGGGGAAGATTCTGTGTTAATAGTTAACAGTACCTCAAATGTTACTCACCCTCTAACTTGCTCACTGATACATGTGTCAGACTAACTGGCTAACTGGTCCATGGACTCCTGGGGGTTTTCCTATCTCCTCCCCCTCACCTTTTCTTAGGATGTTAGGATCACAAGTGTGTGATACTGTGTCCTTGTTTATTGGTTTCTGGGTTTTACCTCAAGTCCTCCTCATTACTCAACAACACTAATCACTTAGCAATCTCCCCAGCCCATAGCAGTTCGTGTGTGTGTGTGTGTGTGTGTGTGTGTGTGTGTGTGTGTGTGTGTTTCTATTTGTTGCTCTTAACTGCAGAGCCATTTCTTCAGTCCCTCGGAGACTTCATTCACTACATTTGTATTAATGATGAATCCATCACTCTAGTTAAACTGAGTATATCTATAGTCAAGGCTAAGTTTTATGACATGTATCATAAGTTTATTTTAAGGAACTAATTAAGAGTCCTCAAATTATAGACATGCTGTTGAAGTAGACGCCTGTTGAGTTTAGCTTAAATTATTCAATTTGCATTAATTCTTATATTCTGTCTTTTATAAATGAACCATTTCTATAGCATCTGACATCTATTCCTCTTGCCTTTAATCTCCTTGATTATACCTTTAACAGTGGAATCAATGCAACTTAAATCAAGAATTCATTTAAAATCTAACTATTCTCAACTAAATCTATTCTAACTGTATGAGGAAAATTCAGCAAAGTATAAATTTTCTATTAAATATAGTTGATTGAACATATCAGTTTACCTCACTTCTCTTAAGATATTTTACCAACAATACCTAGGTTATATAAGTTTATATTAACAAATATAAAATAAGTGGAAAGAGGAAAAGGAAATACATAGTGTGAGAAAGGTTAATATGTCAATATGAATCAGAAAATAAAATGGAGGAATGAGAGCACACTTAAAGGTAAAATTTTGTAAAAAATGACTTCACAAGCAAAGCCATTTTGATTTTGGGCTTTTAAATTGAGTATACATGAAGAAGTAGGAATGTTCTTTCCAACAACATGTCTGGGTTAAATCATATTGGATACTACCAGTTCTCCGAAGTAGTTGCAATAATTTAATAGTCTCAGCAAAAGTTGTTATTGAATATCTATTTACCTTTGACATACAGGTTGATGGCAGCAGAATTGTGTTGGATATTGTAACATTTTACAATATGATTAATCAAATAAGTATAGTAGTTAGGAGAAGGACATTAAAGAAATAAAAGTCATTTAAATAAATAAGGATTTAAGGGGCATCAGCAGTCTGGCACATAAATGACTTCTTATATAAGCCAAGAACTTCCACATAACTATATAAAGAAGTCATTTCTAAGACATGAGACATCAGACAGGTGGATACATAAAAAATGATAGATGTACAACTTTCACAACTTGACACACAGAATATTCCCAGCCTTTAGCAGCAGAAGAAAGACTCTGGCACAATCTGGCTATGTCAGTTCCATGAATTGTGGAGGTGCTTTGAGACTCCAGTGAGATCAAAGCAAATGCACTTTGCAATACTGTTTGAAGAAGGACAGTGATGTTCTTAGAAGGGATTTCAGAGAGGTTCTTTCTGAGTGCTCATTTGAATTTTGCAGTAAACCAGCAAAAATGGTTTTTAAAAAAATTATGTAAAGTATACTATTATTTTTAAAGAAGCAGGAAAAATTTGAAAAGAAAACAATGACCAAATACCACAAGATGGAAAAAAATAGAAAAAATATACTCAAGGCCTGAGATTTAGGGGATAGAGAAACAGCACAGAAGTTAAGCACACTGGCTGCCCTTCTGGAAGACCTATGTTTGGTTCCCAAACTCACACAGAAGTTCAAAATGGTCTGTAACTCCAATCCCGGGGATCCAGCATCTACTTCTAGTATTCATGGGTACTACACACACACACAGTACACAGACTTACATGCAGACAGAACACCATAAAAATACAAGTTAAAAATTAATAATACATAAGATTTGAATAACCATATTAAGTAAAATACTATAACCATCCCAATTAAAGATCAAAGATCATCAGATTGTATTTAATAGGAACAAGGGAATAAATAAACAGATCAAAGACCAAAAATTGTGCTGCCAACAGAAAACAAATGTCAAATCTAAAAACACAGATAAAACTAAAAGGTGGTAAAACTGGAATTGATGTATTATATTTACTATAATAACTGGTGTAGTTTTCAGCTGTATTTTACTAAATTCAGACTGTGTGTACAGTTTTTTTTTTATAGTGGTTACACCTCAAGAAAGCTGTAATGTGATGTGTTGTATGTGAAGAGTGACAAGAACTCTAAAATCTTTGTAGCAGTGAAAGCCAACACTTTGTAGATGTTCAACCAACTGAGGATGATTATCAATGCTAGTCTGGTATTTCAGAGTCTATGCATTACTAAACTTTACCCACAAAGCACAATGCAGTATATATTCAGGCTTGGTACACAAAGAGCCTAAGCTGAGTGTATCATATGTTTATATAATCATTAAAATGTTTAAAATATTCATCTTAGCTTTTGTTTATACAGGATCAGACAGAAGGCCAGATGTGGGCACACAAAAATCATTTTGCATTTTCTGCTGTACAAAGCACAGCCCTACAGTCATATTAGGTGTTTAGAAACTCAACTACAGTGACTTGGGAGAAAATTTGAGCTGGCAGAAAGCAGAGGCAGGCATTCTGAAATTAATACATCAGGTCCAGAAGGAGATCTAAAAAACAGATCTGTATGATTCTGGATGGAAGCTACAGTAGGTACAATAATTGGATGCAATGAGGATTTAAACTGTAGGTCCATATCTAAATAACTTCTTACCTAAAAGACCAACAAAAAAAAAGAAAGAAAAAAAAACAGAAACAACCACATAGAAACTTTTAGCTTTCCAACAATATTTCACAGAGTAGGAATATTGACATATATACTGGAAGATATTCATTCCTGTGCTGCAGGCAATCGTCAAGCTGTTCTGCTTATTCTTTTCATTGGAAGCAAGAAACACACACCTTATAAGTAGAAAAACAGGGTGTTACAGGGAAAGCAAAAAACATATCAGAAAGCTGTTACAGAGTTCTCAAGGTATGGATGCTGTTATTTCATTTCAAGCAGAACTACAAACAAAACTTAAACCACCAACTGAAGAGATATAGACAATTCCTCCCATTTATGCAATTATAGTAATCCTATGGCAAGTACTGGTGAATTCATTATTCATTATCTCATTCAGTTTTCTTAAATTGTTATGAAAACTAACTATATACTTGAAATATACTACTAATAATAGATAGCAGCAAGGTGATGATCATCTCTGTCTTGTGACAGTCACCAAACCTTCAGCTGACAGATATGATACCACAGTTGAAGTAATTTATGACACAATCTGAAGGTATGTCATCTACATAACATCAGGTTTCCTTTGTCTTTAATACCAGAATTCATTTTATATATATATATATATATATATATATATATATATATATATATATATATATATGTAAACATACACAAAAATACACATCAAATGGTAAACAGAGAGATATACATGGACTGAGATAGACAGATAATCAAAATCAATGTGAACAATAATTTCAAACAGAAATTTCTGTTTTATTATCTTATTTTTTGTTTTATTTTATGATCTTGTTTTATTATATTATTTTATTTTTTATTTTGGGACTTTATTTTCATTTACTTTGGATTTTACTTTGAGGGTCTTATGTATCTCAGCCTGGACTTGCTGTGTCACAAAGGTAATCTTGTATTTCTGATCCTCTTGTCCCCATGTCCTAAGTGCTGAGATTACAGGCACAGGTTGGCATCATGGCTGGTTTATGTGGTGCCGTGCACGGAACCCAGGGTTTCACATATGCTGGCGAAGCACTCTACCCACTGAGATGCATTTAAGCCCTCAATTTCACTCCTTTGCTCTCTCCTGAAAAGTTCATTTTCCTATCTTAGAGCAATCATAAATGCCTTTCAAGATAGCATGTTTATCTTACTTAGCATGTAGTACTTCTAAAAGGAAAGGAAAACCACTTTAAACCTAGGATGATAAGTAATGCCATGACCATAGCATAGACTACGTAGCCATTCATGGTCCTCTGCAGAAAAGTCAATTAGGACAGCAGTCTCTCACTGGACAGTTCTACTGAGTGTGCGAATGTAAGCAGCTATTACTGACAGGCATTGTGCCAACCTGCTCTTGTGAAGCCCACAGACAGAAAATAAGTATTTACCATAGGAAATGTGTTGAAATGGCTGTAGATGTGTTGGGGAACTGGATCCATGAAATGGAAAAGACAAGTAGGAGTTAGAACAATGAGTAGGTCATGGGCTTATATTAAGAACATAGATTTGCCAACCCAGAGAATAGCTAACAGCAGACAACAAACAAATACACACATAAAACATGGGGATTGTATAGAAATTAAAGAAGTCCCCGATAAGTCATTCACATGTATCAAATACTCTTTGAGGGTCTAAAAATGCCTAGCAGTCTTTTAGGCCCTGGAGATGAACTTTAGCAGATGAAACAGACAGAAATCTCTGCTTGATAAAGCACACAATCTAGTGGGAGATGGTTTTTAGAACTAAATGTGCCAAATGTCAGATGTTGTTAAATCACTTAGAGGCAAAGGAAAGCAATGTGGAATTACATGGCATGGCAAAGCAGGGATCACAGTTTCGGGAGAGGGATCCTGGAGGCCCTCAGTGAGAGGGTGACATTTAAAGAAGACTGGCCACACAAGGAGAGTGAGCATAAAGGTATCAGGTTGTGTGACAGCAAGTGAAAAAGACACTTTGTTGGGAAAAATTGTGTGCACGCATTTTAGAAGCATGGTGGCACATTAGTCACTGACCTTCTAGAAGAGGCATTGTTGTGTAAATTCAAGGTACCAAAGAAAATAAATAAAAGATAATAATGTCCTAGCAGACATAAGTTAAAAGCGGTCTACTTTTATATACTAAGCTATATTTGTAAAATGCAAGTGGCTGATAAACATTGTAAGACCAGATATTCCTCTGTGCCTTTAAAATAATATTTAAACATTTAAAATAAAGTGTGCATACTCAAAATGGAAGGGCCTCAATTACGTATGTATTTCTATATAAATTGATCTTTTCGGATTTAAACTTTAATAGATAAAAAAATTATTTAACTTCTAAGTAGGGTCAATTTTAAAAAATCATTTTTGAAATTATTAAAAGTTGATCCTATACTGAACTATTTTAAATTGTATAATTAAGAAGCAGTTACTTCTTTTCCAAAATATCAATACTTGAGGGAATGAGCATCATCTGAAGTTTTATAACAATGCTATAGATCAAGTTTAGAAATCACATTCTTTTTAAAGAATATTTTAATTATGACAATGTCTGCAAATTATATATTATTTACACACTGTCAGGTACTCTTAATCAGTTATATGCATAACACTAGTGTGTAAGCATGCAAAGAATAGTCTGCTGCCGATAAATACTTCCTGTTAAACTGATACTGATACAGGATGAGTGTGTGTGTGTGTGTGTGTGTGTGTGTGTGTGTGTGTGTGTGTGCGTGTGCGTGTGTGTGTGTTCCTAAGGACTGACTATAAGGCCTCACACATGCCAGGTAAGTGTGCACATTCTTGACACTGAGCTACAATCTACCTTTTTTTTTTCTTTCACTTTTCACTTTAAGACAAGTTTTGTTGTTTTTTTGTTTTGTTTTGTTTTTTCTTTTTTCTTTTTCTTTTTTTTTTTTCTAAATTGTCCAGCATGGCCTTGAACTACTTCTGTCCTCTAGGTTAGATCTTGAATTTTCAGTCCTCTTACTTTAGCCTCCCAGTAGCTGGGATTAGAGACCTTCTCTTGCAGATTTATCATGTGGAATTAAGAATCTTCTTACTGAGAATTACTCAATCATTTACCAAAAAAAATTATTAAGGTAAACCTTCAAAAGCAATACAGTTCTATCATAGACAATAGAATATTAACATTTAGCATAATTCTTAAGAGTATACCTTAGCCAAAATGTAAGTCCTAAAGTATTTGAAGTCTGAGGGGGTCAATGAATTGGCAATACATTTTTGAACAGCCTGACTAACTCAATGTTATTTAATACTAACTCCTTAAAATTCACAAAACCATCTCTTTTAGGGCCAAGTATGTGTATCCTCACACGTACATAGCCCAGTATTGTGTGTAGATATGAAAATGATTGTGTACACATTTGCATGAATATGTTTACTTTCCTAATTAGCTTACATAATTTTTAAAATTATAATTGCACTAATAATTGAATAGTTAATTTTATTTATCAGTATTAGCCTTTATGTTGACCTTGCTGTACATGTGTGAAATTGAATACTGAGATACAAAGTATGTTTGATTTAAAACGTACAAAACAAAGGAACTTTGGTGTTAACTAAAAAGAATTTGTTTTTCCTTTTTACACAGCTTGCAGACCAGGATTCTATAAAGCATTTGCTGGGAACACAAAATGTTCCAAATGCCCTCCACACAGTTCAACCTACGTGGAAGCAACTTCTATCTGTCAGTGTGAAAAGGGTTACTTCAGGGCAGAAAAAGACCCACCTTCTATGGCATGTACCAGTAAGTCTACACATTTCATATTAGAAAATTCTGTTTCTCATCATCTTGTTCTCTGTTTTAAGTTTTTAAAAATAAATAAATGGGCAAAATCCTGTACCAATAAAGGTGTCTTGAATAATAATAAAATGTTCTCATCATAGCTCCTTTTCAAACAGTTGCTAAGAGTGTGAAATATTTCCTTTTTAAACCTTATATAGATCCTTGCTACCCAAGTAACTACCATGTTTTGAGGCAGTGCAAAATTTCCCTGGCTAAAATTTGTCTTGAAGAAATTGAGAACTTACAAGTAAAACTCCTCTTCTTTCCTTTACACAGTTTTAGACGTATTGTTAGAGAAATGTGAAATTCATCACTTGAGGGAGACTCCAGAGGAAAATTTTAATCCAGTCTTTGTGACTGACTTGCAGACGAGCTTGAGTTTCCTCAACATCTGATTTTAAAGGAGGGTGCTTTTGAGTTTGTACACATTTCTCTTCTCTTCTCTTCTCTTCTCTTCTCTTCTCTTCTCTTCTCTTCTCTTCTCTTCTCTTTTCTTCTTCTTCTTCTTCTTCTTCTTCTTCTTCTTCTTCTTCTTCTTCTTCTTCTTCTTCTTCTTTTCTCTCTCTCTCTCTCTCTCTCTCTCTCTCTCTCTCTCTCTCTCTCTCTCTCTCCTCTCTCTCTCTCTCAGTAAAATACTCAAATTAGATGTAAAGGTCATTTCAACAAATGCATGCAGAATTTTAAATGATTTGTTTTCTATTATTTAAGAATTGTGTTGTATCTATACATTTTTAAAAGTGAAAATAATATCATATCACTAAAATAGGCAGAAATGGAAAGTCGCTTTTTAGTTTTAAACTCTTTAGATTCATAAACAAGATATTACAGGCTACAATTTGCCCTTTTTGATGATGAATAGGTGCTGAAATGTTAAATTGAAAGTTATATAAGTGGTTGAAACGATGATAACGTCTCAATTTTAGGTTTTTCTGTTTTTGAAGCATCCCTTTTAAAAACTTCATTATATTTCATTCTTTGAGAATTTCATACGTAATTATAATGGAATATTATCACATTCCCCAATAGGACTATGGCCCTCCCTAACTTTCTATGTGCTCTAATATATTACCATCTTAACTTTGTCATTTTCTTTTGTTTCTTTGTTTGTTTCTTCTTTCTTTTCTTCCTTTCTTCCTTCCTTCCTTCCTTTAATTTGATAACCCACTATGTCCAATTAGTCTTGCCCACATGTACTTGGGTTAGGTCCCATCCACTGGAACACTGGACAACTACCAATGGCCACAAACTCAAAGAAGAATCAACCTTGTTTGGTGCAGTGTGGCTTGTGATTTTGCCGGTTTTATCAGTGCTTTGGATTGATTTTTATTTATTTTCTATTCTCAATGTTGATATAATAAATTCAAATTTTATCATTAAAATGCTTCTAGTTCACTTTTTCGCTGCAACAATGCAAATACCTTGGAAGAGCAGCCATATTTGGTTGCATCTACTGTTCACTTTGAATTACTTCTTTATTGCATTTAGATTTATGATACGTACCCTACTATTTTCAGTTTGCCTTCTGCCACTTAAAATAACTATATCAGAAAAATTTACCAAAGACCCTCATCTCCATTTGCATTGGTAACATCTTTCTCCTGTTATTCACTTCACTTGATTCTGTTGCACACTTTTCTTGAAACTGTATGTGACTTGTCCTAACCATCTGATGCACATTACAGACACCATGGCCCAAAGACACTCAGGGAAGGGATGGATTTATTTCTACTTGTTAGGTGTAGTCAGTCATTGCATTCCTGCTTTGAATTCTTTCAAACTGTGTTTTGAAGCAGAAACCATGCAGTAATGCTGTTTGATGGCTCTCGCCCATGTCTGTGTTTAGCTGGCTTCCTTCTATAGCTCAGGATCACCTTCACAGGGAAATGGTGTCATTCACGGTAGGCTGGACCTTCCTTTGTCAATTAACAATCAAAATAATCCCCCATAGCCATGCTCAAGGACAAGGTGATCTAGACAATTCCTCAAGCTAGATGTTCCTCCTAGATGACTCTAGGCTTTGTCAATTTGACAAAGTTAATGAGGGCATGACTTTCAGTCTGAAACATTTGCCATCTCCATTTCACCCTCCTAATCTACTATTTTATGTTATGACACTGATAGTTTTTCTTCTTCCTCTGTTAGATGTTGGCTTTATTCATGTCGCTTGATTATCTTGCCAGTACATTCTTACTCTCTCCCATAGTTAGAACTGTCATCTGAAGGTAGATAGTGTTGATAATACAAGACTGTGACTATACAAAATTCCGAGGACCAAAGTCTTCTAGCCTGAGAGTTAAGGAATCTGATCACCTATAAATCCTACAGAAAACTGCCCACTCCTCTGACTGCATATGCCATGGTACCTTTGCATACATTCTGGACTTCAAAGATGCCAAGTTTGTTTCCTTTCTTTGTTACAGAATTTCCACAATCTGAAGCATTCTCTCCCCTAAGCTTCTTAGGGACTTTCACATTCCACTTTACAGGGTCAAATATCAGCTCTTAGGATGGCTATTTTCTGACCAGTCTTTCAAAAATGGCACCTGTCCCACTTAATCTTTTGTCATCGTGTCTTACATTTTATGCATTATATTCTTCTTTAAAATCCTGGCTTTATTTATGTACCTGCTTCACTATTTACTGTCATTTTATCACACCAGACTACAAGAGCCATGGGACCAGTGATGCTTTTTGCAGTCTGCAACCTCACCGCTCAGAATAGTACCTGGCATACAGAAGGGCCTTAATATTTGATGAACAGAGAAACTAATCAGTCCAAGCTTAACTTGCCAGATCCAGTTTTATTACTCTCGACCTTCACTTGCTCATCCATCCTTGTTCTGTTTTCCTTTACTTGATGAACCTTCATTTATCCAGGCTTTCAAGACAGGAGCCCTAATTGTACTTCAAACCAAGAACATCCAAGGTCAACACTCATCTCATCTTTCTCCCTCCAACATTAATTGTATCAAGATCCTTGAAATAGTCCTAATATTCACTTACACTAAAAAACAACCTCGCCAACTTAGACATATATTATTAAATTAAATTATTGAAATCTTTTTCAATCAACTGTAAGTCAAAGATAGTAAGAATAAACAAGTGAAATATGAAATGTCTTCTCAGATATTTTAATATATTTCATACACTCTAAACTTTATTTCTCAGGTGATTCATTAATGAAAACTCTGTACTTTCCAAGGGGATCTGTGGAGTCTACTCCACAGTGTCAGATTATGGCCATTTCTGAATGAGTTGAGAGTTACAGAAAAATGACTGTCCTGGACTTTTCCAGGTCAATACTCCCTGAATTCTATAAAACTAAGTAATATAACTGTTGCTTTAAACAGAATTTTTGAAGCCAGGTGGTTAGTGGTGCACACCTCTAATCCCAGCACTCAGAGGCAAAGGCAGGCAGATTTCTGTGAGTTTGAGGCCAGCCTGGTCTATAGTGTAAGTGCCAAGGCTACGCAGAGAAACCCTATCTCCTAAAACAAAACAAATAAACAAAAAACAGACAATAAAACAAAAACCAAGCAATAACAACAGTAAAAGCACTTATGGAACAGTAAGGAATAGACATGATACATGAAATGTCAATACATAAATGAGAACAAGGTCAGGGAAACAGTATAAATCTATGATCCTAGCACTTTTGCCTTTTCTTATGCTTTTAAATAGTCAGGACTTTGCTTCTTTAGCACAGCTGAACAGGTGCTGCAGGATTTACCCATTTAATGATCATTTACATTGCCTACTTAAAAAGGTTCCAACTAAATGCAAATCACACATGCACACACGTCTATTGCACACCAGTAAATATACTGTTTGTATTGTGATTGTCTGAACATGTAATCAAATACCCTGCTAGTAAAACTGTTTCTGGCAACTTCATTTGGAAAATATCATGTCTTTGTATTTGATATACAATGACAGTGATTGGGAAGGAAGCACACAACTTCAATTTACTTTTGCTCTAAAGCTAACACTGTGAAGCATGGTTTCATTATTGCTGAAATAATTGGCCACTTCAGAGCATCATTATTCTCTCATTCTTATTTTGAGCAGAATAAATGCTGCGTGCAGTACAGCAGGTGAGTTCTCTCCTTTCAGCTGCTCTAATCAGGACCAATACTTACTGGGTTGTTACAGGAGGCTCTCAATCCAATCCCTCTGCTCTGCTGGCTTCCTCCTCCTTTCTAAGCCTTCTTTTTATTTTTTTCTAGTACCCTGTTCCCAAAACTCAAATTTTGCATGGAAGATATCATACTTGGCTCTTGATTGTTCACATCACAAACTAAAGCACAAAAGCAAAGGTGATGTTAGGTGACCCATTCTAAACAATTTTGTAGCAGCCACAATTGTGTAGAAGCCAGAAAGTAAGAAGAGAAACAAAATTAGGTTTTATTACCTCTAGCAGGCTTCATTGTGTTCTGTATTGGTTTTGCTATAGAAAGCATCTCTAAATATATACTGAGTTCATTGCAATATTGTAATTTCAAATATTAAAATGACCCTATGCTACAGAATAGGCACCTGCATTAATCAATCTCAGCTTCACTAGTATCCAAGATGTCACCAGAGTTTCATGAAATAGTCCAGGTACAGTCACTTTAATAGATATTTCAGCAGAGTTTCATTCACTAAATTATCTGGAAAATCTATTTTTATTGGAAGAATTATTAGGAGGAGAGTCTGCTGATGTTGGAGAATCAGTAAAAACTTGTTACTACTGTGAATCTCTCTCTGGCCTCTACAGTGAGACTTGAAAAATGTCCCACTCGATATCATCAAATTGCACATAGGAGACTAATTATCTAAAAGCATCCATAGTTTCAAAGAAAACATTCATAATTATCCTTAATGTTATGTGTTTCTGGGAAGATTAATAACTGTTAAATGATCATTAATCATTTAATCATTAATTAATTTATGTTTGAATCTACTCACTGTTTTGCTTTGCAACGCCAAATGATGATAACATAATCCATCTGTATTTTTGTCTTCCATTTCTAATGGATGCTATTTTAAGTAATTGAATCAAGTAAGAAAAGGGCTCAATGTAAGCGTGCACTTTTCTTTCGCTGTAGTAGGTAAATTGTTTAACACCAAAGACCTAAGAACAACTCACTTTCTAGTTTGTTTTCCCATTTATTCTTGATGTGAGCAGCTACAATACATTTCTGCAATTCACTTTTGTTGCATTATTGATTACATGAAATACATCATGTGAAGTACTAAGGACACTCTTTAGATTTAGGTAACATTTTTTTAATGCAAACATGAGAGGTACACAAGTGATCAGTTCTGCCTGTGGAAAGCAGAGCTGTCACAAAGGGGATAACATTTAAAACTCTGAGTGGAACTGTTCTGTAATGCAGAAAGTACCAGCAATCTATGAATTGAATACACAGAGGCATTCTTGTGTGACACTCTTCCTGGGGAGACATGAACCAACATCTCTTCACCCCAGATAGGACAAAGATGACAGGCCATAGCAAGGAGACCACCAAACACCAAAGACCAATTTGGTGTACCAGTGCATTATTTTGAGGGAACTTATAAAAATGTGGGTGATGACTACTAAAAGGGGTAAGGATGGCTCAAAAGCAGATGCTATATATATATAGTCCACCCTAGCAAAGGCGACAACTCACGAAGACTGGAAACTACCGCTAACTACTTAGCACTCAAGTAGCTCAATAGGACAGTTTCTCTTCTAGGCAGCTCCTTTGCTCTGAGATTCTTCCAGCTTGCTCACCGGTGTCTGTTCCTCCAGCCGTTCCTACTCTTTCTATAATTTTGAAGAGAGAGTGGCCTAGTGTATCTTGTCATTTTAGGGACTTCCTGAGGCTTCTTAGTTGTTTACTCCCTGAGTCAATAGAAACCTCTCCCAGGAATTTCCTGGGTCTTTAGAATGTACTGTGTCTTAAAAAGTATTGAAAGAAAAAAATGCTAATGATAGGGCACAACAAAAAGGAAGGAAGGATTAAAGGATGGATGCGGCCAGGTTATGAACACTTGGAGACAAAGTTGAGAACCTTGGACTTTATTCCACAAATGAGTGGTACTTGGTCTATTAATTTATACTTTTATTTTAAAACTTTAACAATAACATAAAATATGAAATATTCAATTCTTCAAACATAGTACTATAAAAGTGTTAATGGATACTCATTCTTCATTTTAGAAATAAATTTAACTATTTAAATTAAATGTGAGAATATTAAAGATGAGAAGGCAATTTGTCTTGCTATGAAGAATGGAAAAAAGTATACAATGCTGAATTCTGAGAATTATTTACTTTGATAACTTATATTTTAATTGTTTTCCTTTACAGGATTAGTTGATTAATTTTTATAAAAGGAGTCTCTTGTAAAGAGACTACCATGGGTTGCTGATTTGTGTGTTCTAAAATTTTTGAGTTGACAGTAACTTGAAGAAAATAACTGCACAAAATGCTGTCTAACTCTTCTTTGCCAGGATTTCTATGTCTATGTAGACTACAATGTGCTAAAGTTTCAACAAACATAAAAAGGCTCTCCCTAACATCATGCTGTTCCTGATTGACTCTCACGGAACTGTTGCACTTTCTTACACTAATTGGTTTGTTGTTGTTTTTCCTCCAAATTTTCATAGTTCTTTCCTTGGGTCAAGGTTAGAATCAGAGCTTTTTGGCTTCCATCCATTTCCAAAAACATAAATATTTAATTACAGAATTTGAAAATAAAAAAATGAAGTCCCTTTAAGTCCAATATTCTCTCAGTAGAGGCCTCTGTTAAATATAGTTAAAAAGATTTAGGCATATCATTACAGTAACAATACAATTACCTATAAAAGCCAAAATCTATATTGAGAGATGACAATATGACTTCTAGAGTTTTGACATAAGCCTATATAGAGATTTGAGAACATATTTTAGGATATTATTAAAGTCTAAACTTGCACATTTTTGCTGACCAGATGCATTTACCTTTAATTGAAATCACAGCCATACACATTTACCAACATATTTACCTAATCACTTCTAGAAGGTTAATTGGATTCTTTTATTGTTAATTCCATATGGATAACATTGAACTATTAATCTATCATATTTAACATCCTCTACATGAAAAAAGGCTTTATGCTAGGAATTAATATTATTATGTACCTTAGAGTTATTGAAATAAATAGGGTAGCAACTTAAGAACTAGAAAATGGATAAAATATTATCCCAGCTCATGGTTTCATAAACTGCAGTCTCTAGTTCCATGTATCTATCTCTGTAGGTCATCATCAAGGCAGATCATCATCAAGGCAGGTCATCAAGGTGGAGAGGGCATGTTGGAACAAACCACTTACCTCATGCCAGCATGGACCCAGAGAAAGCAGCAAAGGAACCAACCTTTCAATATCCCTTCACCCACAAAGACCTAATTCTTCCATCTAAGTTCTGTGTAATGAAGTTCTTACAACCTTCCACAGCACCAGAGGTTAGCACCATAGTATTCAGTTTTAGATTTCAGATTCAAACCACAACATTTTGGTCTAATTTTCTTTACTATTAACAACTAAAAAAAAATGAAATCTATGATCATGTGAGACTGAAAATTTAAAAAGACTTTTTAAGAGTTAACATGATTAAAAATTGCAAATAACACATCACACAAAAGCTGAAATATAATCCTTAAACTTGCTTTACTTCTCAGTCAGCCTACATTTAGACCAGTGATTCTCAACCTGTGGGTTGCAACTTCTTTTATCTTTTCTTTTCTTTTTTAATTAGGAGATTTCTATTCATTTTACATACCAGCCACAGATTCCCCTCTCCTTCCTCCTCCTGCCCCTCAGCCTTCAACCCCCAACCCATCCCCCATTCCCACCTCCTCCAAGGCAAGGTCTCCCATGGGGAGTCAGCAGAGCCTGGTACATTCAGTTGAGGCAGGTCCAAGCCCCTCCTCCCTGTACCAAGGCTGCACAGACCATAGACACTAGCCTCCAAAAAGCCAGCTCATGCACCAGGGATGGGTCCCGATCCCACTGCCTGGGGGCCCCCTAAACAGTTCAAGCTAAACAACTATCTCGTCTATCCAGAAAGCCTAGTCCAGTACCATGGGGGCTCCTCAGCTATTGGTCCATGGTTGATTGGTCATGCGTTTCCACTAGTTTGGCTGGTCGTCTCTGTACATTTTCCCATCATGATCTCCATGTCCCTTGCTCATAGAATCCCTTTGAAGGTCAAGTGACTCTTTCACAGGTGTCACCTAAGACCATCGAAAAACACAGATATTTTCTCTATGATGCATAACTGCAACAAAATTAAAGTTATAAAATAGCAATGAAAACAGTGTTATGGTTGGGGGTCACCACAACATGAGGAACTATATTAAAGGGTCACAGCATTAGAGAGGTTGAGAACCACTGATTTAGACTGTTCTGTAGAATTCTTGTATTTTTCCACATATTTCTTAGATAATAACCTGCAATGAACCAATTTTGAGGAAATGCTGGAGTCAACACAGCAAAACAAATTGTATTACTTTTGTTCTGGTGGCAATGGGTCAGAAGACTCTTATTTGAACACTGAATTTGGTTTTATTTCATATCATGCGGGATTTCATATATTGCACAGTGATATTTAGAAAGACATGGTTACACTTTAAAATAATTTTCATTAAGAAAAAATAAAGCAAAGCTAAAAAATACCTAGCCTCTGTAGGGAGAGAGGAAGAAGCATCCGTGGAACCAGGCGCTTTCTTGGGAAGAGGAAAAGAAGAAACAGTTGTTCTAGGTCTTGGGAATCTTACTTCAGTGTCAGGCTTTTATTCTTTCAAATTGTAAAGAGAAAGTCCAAATTGAAGCAAAAGTTGTTTCTGAGTAGAGACCCTATTTGAAAATAACATTAGTAGTAGAGAGTGTAGCAAAAATAAAGTTAGCTTTACTTTAAGCTTTTTACATCCTCGGCTTGATAACTGCAACTGTAGTTCTGAGTAATTGCGTTCTTATTATAAAGTCAGTCTGGAGGGCGAGGATAAGAGCTCTCTTCTATCCGATGTGAGTTATTTGTTTTACCAAAGAAAAAAATCAACACAAGGGAATCCCTAAGAGTTTTCAATACAAATGTCTCTAAATGCATTATTGCTGCCACGTTATGTTTTCTGGATGTCATATAATCTTTGTATAATTTATAAATGATAACAAAGCAATCAGGCCACATTCAGAAAAGCCCAGTGACACATCATTTAGTTGAATCTGAGGATTAGAATTAATTGTCTCTCTTGGTTCCAAGTTCTAAATCTTAGTAAATGATTCAGTACGTGTCATTACAGCTTAATATTTGCATGAAATCACAGTTTAGCTGGCATAATTTAACAGCAATTAAAAAGCTATTTAATCATCATGCAAATTGGTGTGAGGGCCCTTGAGTAAGAAGGGTGTCTCTATTTTTTAAATTTTTAACATATGTCCAAGCAGATAGTTATATACTTGTGGACACCCATAACATAATTGATAATGTTTCCTACTGGTAGACGGATATGTGAATAATAATTCATGTTATCAATTATAAATAAGAGAAAAATCAGCAATATGAATGTTGTCACAGTGAGGCATTATTAGGAAAATGAATTTTTATCCCCGATGCATAAATTTAGGAGGAAGATAAACTGCACATTTGATCCTGTGTTTCTCCTTATTTTCTTGTCTAAAGACACACATATCTGTAAGCCCACTAAAACACGAAATGACGTAAAGCAAGAAACTCAGCAACCTTTAATAAAAATCCCCATCACATAACTAGGTCTAGCATTAGGTAATAGAAGTACAGGTAGCTGGAGATTCCTGCCTGTACGTGGCTGGCATCAGAACGGCACTGGAGGAAAGACGAGCCAGATAACACTTCTGAGTATTACACATAATTTATGGCTAATATTCCGCTCAACAAGGGAATATAAGAGATCTTTTTGTCACGCCCCCTGTTCTCAGACCCTGCACCATGCTTTACGTTGAAGTGCTCTTAAAACACATCACTTCCATACATTAAAACCTTCAGGTCTGGCTCGGAAGATGGCTTGGTATATAGAAAAGTCCTTATGTGAGGGACTGAGTTCAAATCTATAGAATCCACGTAAGAGTGGAATGCATAGAGCAAGCCCTTTATAATCCCAGCTCCCATAAGGAGAGAGGAAGCACACATGGAGAACAGCCAAAAGTTTGTGAATTATACCCAGTGGAAAAAACAACAGAGAGACCACGTCTCCAAAAGATAGAAGGTAAAGACTGACACGCAAGGTTGTTCTTTGACCCTCATGTGAGCTCTGTGGCATGTGCATGCCTTCATACACACACACATGCATACACACAAACACACAAATACATACACCATGCCTGCACATACACACACACATATGCATGCATGCATGCACACACATGTGTACAAACACACACACACACACACACACACACACACACACACACACAGATTTTCTTCTGTTGAACACAGGGAAATTTCTAGTTGTTCTAGGTAGTGTAACTATCCTGAGTTATCTGTGGTGACCCTTGCTAGTCCTTAAAACTGACTTCATGGATTCTCCACCTGGTTTCTAACCGAGGTGCTTCCCTGTCTGTTCCATAACTTTCAAGATTTTTCTTGACTAACAACATACTTTTGACCCCTAATATTTTTCCCATCACTCTGACCATGTTTTTTTTTTTTTTATCACCTCCAATGCTTTCTTAAGACGTTACCAAGAGTTAAATTCCTTCTGATAGTTTTTTACTTCAGTTCCTGCCTGTTAACATTCTAAAACTCTAATTTTTTATCACTTGAATCCATTAACCTAAAGTTTTTCTTGCTCTTCCACTAAATGTTAACTGCAGTGAAGCAGGAATAATGTGTACCACATCTACTGGAGTGTCTGTCACATAGTAGTCACTAAATAAAGCATTGACTTAATGAACAAATGATCATAGCTTGATCTTCAGAAGATTGCCTACATCGCAATTTGAATTTCTTTTCTAAGAGGATTGTAGAATTCCCCAAGCAGTTTTTATTGATAAAAAAAATTACAGAACTATTCTGGATTTCTTAAAACCAAGCTTCTAAGTTGTAGCAGAATGTTGGTTGTTCCAGTACTTGCATAATGAGTGATGTTTCAATTATGCCTCATAAACAATATTCTCACAGTACATGGATTTCATAGCATTAAAATAGCCCTCAACACAGAGTCTGGCACTGATGAGACCTTCGGGTAATATTTTCTCAATGAAAGGAGAATAACTGAGATGTGGAGGACTAGCATGAGTATGAAAGATGATTAGTATCTTACAATATGACTGGTAATGAAAAGCTGTTGAATAATTGTGTGTTGTGATATGCAAAGAAAACCAGAAAGAATGTGTCCTTGATGACAACGAAGAAAGGCTAGGCTGAGTCTTCTTTAGGGACATTTTCACAGTTAAGGTCTAGGTTACTTACATTTAGTGAAAATCATCTGAATAAAAGCACAGTGATTTTACCTTATGTCACAATGCATGTATGACTTCAAGTTGGCAAGGCACTATGAAAAAAGGGATTTTTGCTGCCTCTGATAGCCATTTCTAAATAGACTGACCACCCTAAATTTAAGACACTTTTTCCCAATCATTGGAAAATAGATTCTATGGGTTTGGCAAAGGAAAGGAATGGGTGTTTCGTCTATACAATAATGGTGGTATGAAGGCTAAACACAGTGTGTTGAGTATACATTCCTCAGTTGGTATCAAATTGTGAAAATGCTAATATAGTTCATGAGGATATAAGGATGGCCATCTCATAATCTATAATTTCCATCCATTACATATTTTACAGCAAACAAATTTTAAATGTATACTTTGGAGATATGTAGACTTTGACATTAAATGTTGGAATTTAAATACTCAAAAATTAAAAATATGCTGTGTACACCCTTAAGGATGTTCTTTTTTAGCTTCATCAGACATTTAAACAAGTTCTTTATGGTTCTTGTAAGAAAATGATCTCCAACTCATATTAAAGATCAACAGCATGTACTCGTGAAAATTTCAATGTAGCACCGCTATCATTCATTGTTCTATACATGGACATTTTGTTTTCTCACTGCTTTTTTTCTAGGGCCACCTTCAGCTCCTAGGAATGTGGCTTTTAACATCAATGAAACAGCCCTTATTTTGGAATGGAGCCCACCTAGTGACACAGGAGGGAGGAAGGATCTCACATACAGTGTAATCTGTAAGAAATGTGGCTTAGACACCAGCCAATGTGAGGACTGTGGTGGAGGACTCCGCTTCATCCCAAGACATACGGGACTGATCAACAATTCTGTGATCGTACTTGACTTCGTGTCTCATGTCAATTACACCTTTGAAATAGAAGCCATGAATGGTGTCTCTGAGCTGAGCATTTCTCCCAAGCCGTTCACCGCTATTACAGTGACCACAGATCAAGATGGTAAGTCCCTTTGCTATTCTCTCAAAACTTGTCTCCCAGTTCATTTTTATGCTTAACGTCCCTGATAGGCTTGTGTTCAGTATAGGCTTGTATTCAGTATAGTTGTAATGTTCATGCAATACACTGCACACATGATCTCTTTGCTTTCATTTTTCAAGATGAAGAAAGAGTTTTGTTATATCCTAAGCAATATGGCCTGATAAGATAAATGCTTCTCTGTAATGGCAGTTTGTATTTTTAATATAGTCAGATACCGATATTTCTTAATAAGTACATATTTAATTCTGCCAATGAAAGGTAGCTATATATAAAATGTTGCTAAATAAATGCACTGAGTTTGAATTGGCCCACTTAAGCTGCCATTCTTTTTATATGTCAAATACAACAAATAATGTTATTTTAATTATAATTAATCTTTATTTTTAAAACATTCCAGCTAACATTTTTTCAAACTGTATCCAGCTTTATTAGAGATAATATCCATTAACAATCATGGTATTTCATGCAGGACATGGGCAGCAATCATTAATGATATACAAGAACTTCCAAACTCCCTTCTTGTATAGACTACCATAATCAGAAAGGCTACTTTAAAACCTGTTGAAGTCTCCATTTGATGCTTTTAAAAGGGGGAAGAGCTTAGAAGGGGGTTGACATTTCACATTGAAGATGTTGTTTAACAGCTTTTCACAAGCCGACCCTGACTTTCAGGAAATGAGATGAAAAATGGAAGAATTATCAATCTGAAGATCCACAATCTTTTATAAAAGGAACTGCCACTCTTTTGAGGACACTTGGCAATGTTCCTACAAAGTCCATATTGCCCAATAGAGTGGGAAAAACAATTCTGGGGGTCAGGTCTCTGGTTTTAAGGGAGCTACATCTATGTTGATGATACAGGAGGAGGAGGATATAAAAATGAATTAAGAGTTTTCCCACACCACAAGGCATTTGTGGCATGATGGCCACATATGTCAATACCAGGATGTCTCTATTGAGAGCCAAGAGGAGTCTTTCAAAATTATCAGGAAAAGATGCTTTTCATCATCAATCCAGTCTGGGAGATATTTTGTTAGTGACACATGCCCCACCCCATCCTACCCCAAAAATAAAGTGTTCTGTGTGCTAGCAACATAGATTTTAAAAAAATAAAACAAAATTCTGCATTTTTATAAAATTTGATAAAAAAATAGTATTTCAAGCTGTAGTCACCAGAAGTACACAGTTAAAAAAAATGCACACACTTCATTTGACATCTCTAGCACCTTCAGTTTTCTGTGCCTTATCTGCTCTGGCATCTCCATTTTCTGCAGGACTATTTGCATCCTTACCAGCATCAGCTTTCTCCTTCTTCCCCTTGGGTACCTTCCCTCCCTTCTTTGCAGGGTCCTTTTTCAGCTTTGGTTCTGGCTTTGGAGGAGCAGGTTTAGCAGACAACCTTGCAAATCATCTCTATGGCTTTTCCTTCACCTTGGCTTCATCTTCTTTAGCATCCACTTCAGCCTTTCTTTGGGGCATGCTGGTGGCTGGGGACATAGACAATGAACAAGAGGATGATGCTGGTTTGGTTCATTCGGAGGTCATTCTTGATGCTTCTTCACACTGCTCCCTGATAACATGTTTAACCATGATACTATACCCCTTTAAAGAAACACACTCACACAAACAGAGGTAAGTGTACACACACACACACACACACACACACACACACACACACACACACACATATTGAAATACTCTTGTTCATGTAATGTTATGAAATGGACTTAAACTGACTTAAAATGCGATAAATTTGGCTAAATGTACCCATTATATCACTACAGAATTGCATTCTGATGTCATCAGACACAAATGCTCGTGCCTTTTTGTGTCTTTATTTCTCCTCCAACACAATTACATTGCAGAATGTGAAAAAGAAAAGAAATAAAGACTTAAAATGTCTTTTAAGAGGCAATCTTAAATTATATGGATATACAACAGAGTATAACAGAAAGCAACAGTAAACACATGTAACACAAATTTATAAAAATAAAACTAGATTCATACACTTTGTAAGTTTCTATATCAGCTATAACAAACGCCATGCACTCTGTGGCTTACAGAAATCTCTTTCACAGTGCTGTAGACTTGGAGTTATCAGAAGGACTGATTCCACCTTGCGATGGTTTGCTAAGCTTTCAAACTGGCCAACTTCTTCCATGTCTCCACATAGTCTTTCCTCTTGTATCCAGTCCCCTAAAAGTTTCTTTGTGCATGGGCATCAGTCATTTAATTGTGACCACTCATATGATCTCATGTTTCCTTAATGACTCAGTAGAGACTTCTTGCCAAATGTATCACTCTATTGGGAACTGAGAGTTAGATTTTGACTATAGAGTTTGGATTAATAGTACAATTCAACCCATAACATAAACTAAAGCAAATTTAGTATTCTTTAAAACAAAACTACTGGGGACTGTGGAAATAGTTTAGTGGTTAATAGCACCTGCCGCTTTTCCAGAGGATACTGGTTCAGTTTCCATCACCCATGTTAGGAGGTAAACAACCATCTATAGCTCTAGCTCTGGTCCAGTGCTTCCTTCTGCCCTCCAAGGGCACTTTTACACACATAGAATGTACTTATGAAAATATACACATAAATAAAATAAACCTAAAAAAAGATAACTAAATCTTATTCTATTGGAATGCTAGTCGACTTAAATAGGATCAAACTATTGATACATATATCTTGGATCTCCCTCAAGGACATGATGCTGATTTTATAAGGCAAGCTCAAAATGATGTGTACTATGTGATTCCATTTGTATAACATTCTTGAAATAAAAAAAAATACAGAATTGAAGTAATATATTTTGGAAGAGTAATGTGGCTTGGGTAGGGTAGCAAGAAAGAACCCTATGATCATCATGAAAGCAATCTGTCTTTACACTATATGACAAGATGCTATTGATGTGATAAATTATATACACACATACACACACTGTGAATGTACCAATGTCAACTCCATTTTCTTTTGTACTGTACAGTGATTAACACAGGAAGAAATTGAGCAAAGGACGAATGGGACCTTTCTGTTCAACGTGTTTGGTAATTTTTAGTGACCCTCTGTAATTACTTCAAAATGCAAAGCTAAAAAATTCTTATTCCTATGAATATACCATAATAGAAGTTTAAATATTCTATTAAAAATATATGAGATGGATGTGAAAATTTAAAATTAATGTTAAATATCCATAAAGTTTCTGTAAGGCAAGGACACCAACAATAGGACCAAATGGCAGCCTACAGAATGGGAAAATATCTTCACCAATTCTACATCCAACAGAGGGCTGATTTCTAAAATTTATAAAGAACTCAAGGAACTATAACATCAGCAAACCAAATAATCCAATTTAAAAAATGGGGTACAGATCTAAACAGAGAATTCTCAACAGAAGAATCTCAAATGGCTGAGGAACACTTACGGAGGTGTTCAACATCATTAGCCATCAGGGAAATGCAAATCAAAATGACTCAGAGATTCCACTTATAACTGTCAGAATAGCTAAGATAAAAAAAAAAAACTACAACAAAAAAAAAACCACAAGTGACAGCTCATGCTGGGCTCAATGTGGGGCAAGGGGAACACTCCCCCACTGCTGGTGGGAGCATAAACTTGTACAGCCGCTTTGGGAGTCAGTGTGGTGGTTTCTCAGGAAACTGGGAATCAACCTACCTCGATATGCAGCTATGTTACTCTTGGGCATATACTCAAAGGATGCTCAGTCACACCACAGGAACACCTGTTTTACATTTTTTAAATGATATAATTCATTAGAAGTATAATACTAAGGGGCTGGTGAAGCTCTTCAGTTGAGAGCAATTATTGCTCTTTTAAATGACCAGGATTCGAGTCAAGAACTCATAGCAGGCAGCTTACAACTGCCTGTAACTTCAGTTACACGTAATCTTACTCTTTCTGGTCTTTGAGGATACCTGTCAATACATGGCACACATAAACTTATGCAGGTACACACATGCACAGAAGTTTTAAAAATATATAAATTATTAAAGTTTAATGCTTTATATAAGAAGACACAATAAACATGAAATAATAAATAGTAAACACACATATATTGTAGAAAGCTATCATTAAGTAATCCTCACAAGATGTCTCTATTGAAGAATATTACAAAAGCATTATGAACTGAGCAGTGGTGGTGCACACCTTTGATCCCAGCACTTGGGGTGCAGAGCCAGGCAGATCTCTGTGAGTTTGAGGCCAGCCTGGTCTACAGAGCAAGATGCAGGAGAGGCACCAAAACTAAACAAAAGACAACCTCTGTCTTGAAAAAAACAGAATGCATTATGGTTTTCTTCAATTTTATACATAATATTTACATTATGTTTGAATATTATTAGAAAGAATACAGAGATAATTAATGAACTAAAATACTGCCATACATATGTTAGTAAAATCTTACAGCCACCTTTCCATGTGAGAAGCTATTTCCATGTCAGAATTTGAAGTGATACCTTCTTGGTCACCCTTTTACTGTGAAACTGGAGTTCTGTAATCCACAAGTTCTCAAGAATCACCTGTGTGAAATCACAAATACTCCAGGGAACGTACAACTGTGAAATAATTCAATCCGTGGTTCTATTGTTTTATTCTTCTGTGCTCAATTCAAGTAGTTAACACTAATGTTGAACATACAAGGAGTTCATAGAAATTAGTGTCCCAGAACCAAATTTTAAGACTCACTGCTCTCTGCCAAGTATAAATACAATATCCCATCACTCAACTTGAAGTATCTTTGAGAATGTTTTCTCAAGTCCTTGAGGGGCATTTCTCACAGTTATTGGATAACACATGATCCTGAAGACAACACAATGAGATGGTTTGCCTTAATCATCATAATTATATATAATTAATTATACTAAAAATGGAAAGTGATTTTAAATTCATTCAGTATATTTTTTGGGGGGTGTTCCTAGTGTACTGAGAGATCACTTATAAACCTTAAAGTCTGGTACCATTCATTTTACCAACACCCAATTAGCACTATTTAACTTCTGCTAAAAAGACACTCAGGCCACAATGAAAATTAAAGTCTAAAAGTGGGTCTTTCCAAAAATAACATATAAGTTCTCTAAGGAATGGCTAGAAAGAATGGGACTAGGCAAAATGAACCTGGGGTCTGGTGAAGAATTCTAGATAAAAAGAATCAAGCAAGAAATCCAGGTCGAAAGGACTGACATAGTAACATTTCATGGAAGTACAAGATTCATGGAAGAAACTGAGTTTAAACTAAAATTTTGGAACATAGAGTGTTTCTAACATCATTGAAAAAAGTTAAGAAATAAGCCACTTATGAAAAGGTGCTTCTGTAACACCAAGACCAAACTAGGAAAGGAAAGTAGAAAAATAATGCTGCTTATGAGGACATATGCTTTGTATGAATTGGGAAATAGCATATTATAAGCCAAAAGTATAGATATTTGAACCATAAAACTATATAAGTTTACCTTATACACAAAAACAACTTTCTCATGTTTAAGAAATATTCAGAAAGCCATTAAAATGTTTATTGTTGTTTATGATTAAACTTTTTAAAAGGTCTTTCTAAGCCAGTTGATGGTGGCATTTACCTTTAATCACAACACCCAGAAGGCAGAGGCAGGCGGATCTCTGAGTTCAAGGCCAGCCTGATCTACAGAGTAAGTTCCAGGACAGACAGGGTTACACAGAAAACCCCTGTCTCAAAAAACAAAATAAAACAAAACAAAATGCCTTTCCAAATCCCTCATAAATTAACTACAGTTATGAAAACTGTTCTTGATTATTCTGATTTTAGATGAATAAACAACATTATAAAGTAATGGTTTAATTCTAAAACTAAGAATCTTGGCAATGTATCTTCTATCCTTTGTTTGTTTGTTTGTTGAGATTGGTTTCTCTGTGTAGCTCTAGTTGTCCTGGAACTCACTCTGTAGGCCAGGTTGGTTTTGAACTCGGAGAGCCCTCTGCCTCTACCTCTTGAGTAGTGCCAGGATTAAAGGTGTTTGCCACCACTTCCCAGCTCTTTTACAGTTTCTTTTGATAATTATTATTTTAAAATATTTTTATACAATACATTTTGAGCCTATTCTTCTCCCATCCAACTCTCAGATACTCTCATTCCTCTTGACCAATCAGAATGCATGTTCTTTCTCCTTCTTAAAAACCAAAACCAAAACCAAAACTCCATGGTCCATGGAGTCTGTTTTATGTTAGTCAACTACTCCTGAGTGTGAAGATTGCCATGGAATGTCATTGATACACACACTGTCACTGGATGGAAATGATTTTCCACCTCTCCGCAGTTATCAATTGCAAATGGCTCCTTTTTTAGGAATGGAACTTTGTGCCTACTTTCCACTCTCCACGATGGACTTCTGTGTGACTTGAACTTGTGCAGGGCTTGTACATGCTGTTAATGTCATTTTCAATTCATACATGTCTCAGCCCTGCTGTGTCTGGAAGATGCTTTTGCTTTAGAGTCAACCACCATCTCTAGCTTTTACAGTATTCCTGCCTCTTCTGCACAGATACCTAAGCCTTGAGGGGAAGGGTTTGATAGAAACAACCTATTTAGGGCTGAGTATTCCAAAGTCTCTCATTCTCTACACATTGCCCAGTTGTGTATCTCTGTGTTAATTGCCATCTACTGCAAGGAGAAACTTCTCTGATGAGGGCTGAACAATGCACTGCTCTATAGGTATATCAAGATATCCTTAAGATTCATTTAATTGCTATGTTCATTTAACAGAATAATTGTGATAGGTTTTCCTTTAGGACCCACTAAATATGGAGTCTCAGGTTCTCAGCTTTAGTAACATTGTCAGAAATGGGTTAAGTCTTGTGGATTGGGCTAAATTTTAATTAATTGACTTTGACAATCAATGAGATGTATATTTGCAACTGTTTTTTTTTTTTATATATATACTTTACTTAATTGTACCAGAAAGGTGTTTCACTTTGGAAGCAAAACAAGAAAGCAACACCAAGAAAACATTTTATCTTAACTTTTAGTTTGTGATAAAATAAATAAAAATATAAAATATGTAGATCAATACAAAATAATTATTCAAGTGGAAATTAACAAAGTAAAGCATTCATCATTAATAGTCAAGCAGAAAAAATTGTGTTTATAGAAATCGTGATACATGTTCAATGTGAGATAAATACCACTTAAAATTAGTTCTGCTGATGTTGCTAAAAGGTTATTAAATCAATTATTATAAGAAGCTAGTTGTCAAATTCTTTACCCTAAAATATGTATTCAATACCCCCATCTCTACAGTTGGGTGACAATTAAGTATAGTATGTCTCAGACTCATTTTTCCATTGTGAATTTCCTATCTTTGCTCTGGCAGCTGTAATTAAGTGAGCTGACACTGAAATAGATTTAAATCTATGAAACGTACTTAAAAATCTGGTATGTCTCTTTTTATTTACAGTTCACTCAAGTCTGGGAACACAACCTGTTTAAAATATCAACCTTAGTGCCTTGCTGGAAAATGTAATTAGGCACGCACTCCACATCATTCCTTTTTATGCTTACACTTCAACGTTCTTTATCTTTGGATAGCTCTGTTCATCCTCATTGTTTAAAACAAATGTTGACAACAACATCTCTCTAAATATGGTACTATTCTATTCAAGGTAAAACCAAAAAAAGTTTTAAATATTTACAAACAATACACTGACTACAAGACAGTAGTATAAAGGTTTTTTGTTTTTTTTTTGTTTGTTTGTTTTTTGTTTTTTTTTTTCTAAACGGTCTACAACCATGACTTGACCCAAGTGTAATGCTGGCACTGTGTGCTGTATTTTTTCCTGTAATTACAATCTAAGAAAATGACAGAATTTAAAGCTACAAACATCTTCTATTAAAGTATAATATTTTCTGTCTCCTCAGGAAAAGTATTGCTCTCTGGAAAAGTACACTGAATATTTTATTTATTGATGATAATTGAAATGTCAGTATAGTCCATCATTACTAAATAACTTTAGAGCCCTGCCAAATATCAAATTATATTAGAATCTGTAATTGTAAAGTTTATTTTTACTCCTGCAGAACATCAAATTATTTCCAAGCCTAACGCGCCTTTTAGTGTCAAGCATCTTTTGAGTAATTGATATAAAAATACTATGGACTTTAGAAATTAATTTTCTAAGAAACTGTCAATGACTGGGCTCCCAGTCAGCCAGTACAAAAAGTGAGAAACTCTTTCTGAACACTTACGAACATACCAATATATTCTCCAATTTCACTGAAGCTGGATTGTTCATTTTTTAAATAATATTTTATTTTATAAAATTTCATACATATGTAAAATATACTTTTAATTTATCCAACACATACTATGTCCTTTCTACCTCCCCCCAGGATACAGCAACCTATTTCCCTTCAACTTTACATACTCTTTTACATTATTATTATTATTTACTATTATTATTATTATTGTTGTTGTTGTTATTATTAGCCCCTTGACTCTGCTTGGCACTGGCCATGTGCAAATGACTGTAGGGCTATCTACTGGGCCACAGGCAACCTACTAGCAACCATATTCCCCCCAAAAAAGGTGAAGGTTCCATAGTTCAGGAATTAGAGCACTGATCTTGTTATTTTTTTAAAAAAAAATGTTTTTTCCTCTCATATAAATACTATTGGAAGACAAATACAATGTGCTATCATACATTGAATAAATCACCCTACAACTACAGTAAACCTCTGCAGAATTAGTAAAAGTTAGAGATGGTATCAGTTAATCTTTCATTCATACATTTAATCAATTGCAAAATATTTATTGAATAGCTACTTCTGCCAAAATCAGTTCTGTGTTTTAGGACTGTAAAAATACAAGTGCAAAGTAAAGTTAAAAGTACCATTGTTGTCATAGTCACTGTTCTCAGAGATACTCCCTGGGAAGGGAACCTGAGTAGAGTAAGACATTTGGAAGAAATGGTTACGCAGAGAAGCCAACAAGCCTCTCTTGAAACATGAAACTAAGTAGCTCATGAATCCAAGAGAAAATCCTGTGGATACATAAAAGACTGTGGCAGAAAGTGGTCACTTAAAGGGTAAAGTCTTAAATTCAAACACGGTGTCTAGAAAATAACAAGAAAATACTATTGCATGTGCAGCCCTTGGCAAAGACTTAACTCCATCTGCATAAAGTCCTTCGATGCTGTACCTACAGACTTTACAACAAAAGGCTCTAATCGCCAGCAAACTAGCCTTTAATATAGGTATGCTTTTGTTTTCTGAAGGAAACAGGCTTAGTCTTCATTTGATTTCAAGCTACTGACTTTCAGGGTTATCAATTGTTTCTTCTTTTGGAGATTTTGCGTATTTGTTAAAAAAAGAACTACAAAATTTCTTTTATTTAAAATAACAAGATCTTCTAACTCTATTGAAGCCTTTATTCCTATGTTAGTAATTTTCATTGCATTTGCCTGTATAATTTGAAGAACAATAAAGATTTATTAACCAAATGCTTTGAACACTATGAAAATGAACCCTAGTAGTAGATGGCAAACTAAATTGAAAATAAGTGAATAGGATTGCAGTACATTTTCTTTAACTGCCACACGATATGAAGCTAGGCAAATGGCTAGCAATGCCAATGCAACTCTTTGATTGAAAAATGATTGTCACCTTGATTTTTTTACTAAAATATGTACGAAAATTGACTGATTTGGAAAACTAATTTACTTCTGAATATCATTAAAAACTATATTTTAATTGTTTAATATTTTCCAAAACTATTCCTTTGAGGTAAATATTCCTAAAGATTGAAAGCACATTAATTTATTCAAATCACAAACTTTTTCTATGTGTGTGTGTATGTGTGTGTGTGCCTTACCATTAATATGTTATATTCATTTACTTGTCATAAACCCCTCAATTATATCATTTAAAAACCAATTACTGATCTTTTAATCAACCAAAATTCCATGTATTATCTTTAATTCAAATAGTGTTTTCTTCAGCATTTTCTATTTGATTTTTATACTGAAATCATGAGTACCAGCTCCATATTCTCTACTGCACAGTGGGAAAAAGAAAACATGATACCCTTCTTCATAAAGCAGTGACAGAGCCATGAAAGGCACTAAACTTTAAAACTCCTTGCCTCTGTGATTTCTCTCCCAGTGTATCATAGGCCTCCTATTGTTCAGTTAATGAACACCTACATAAAATATGGTAAAACTTCAGATTATTGGCATGAAGTTTACAATTCATCTTTATATTGTTCAATCTAGTTTCAAATGCAATTATAAGAACTTTAAATTCATCTACAAAATCATGGAAATTATACAGTTCCCTTTTTTCCCCCACAGGTTTCTCAGGGAGTTTGAACTGAGAAATAAAAACCATACAAAGTTAGGTGGAGGAAAAAAGAGTTTTTCTAGGTCTTAAATTCACCCTGGGGGTACTCCAAAGATACTTGCACAGGATGAATGAAGGAACTCCAAGGTTCAGAGGAATAAGGCTGTCTCATAACCCCAGCTTCCTTTTGAACTCACAATGGGCCTCTGTGGCTCTAGGGGTCTTTGGGAACTCCTTCCTAGAAACCGCCATTAATGTGCAGAGGACTGAATGGGTGTATTAGTTACTTTCTGATGCTGTGATAAAACACCTTAACCAAGAAAACGCAAAAGAAAGTGTTTGATTAGATTTATGGTTTCAGAGGGAAGATTAGAAGCAATAATAGCAGAACAGAGACATCATAGCAGTAAACTAACAACAGGAAGAGATCTGGGAGCTCGCATCTTGATCTAAAGGCAGGAGGCATAGAAAGCACACTGGGGATAATAGGGAAC